>JAXGGA010019537.1:0-19913 GCA_038373865.1 Uloborus plumipes
TACCTAGGATAATTTTGCTCCCCTCCCTATTTTATGAAAATACATTAAGTATTATTATGTCACTAATTTTTGTCTCAGAGAAATAGCCATCAAATGCTGAGATACTATTGCTGACCATAAAATGACGCTAAAACTTTTTGTCCTCAATGATTTCGAAATTAATAGAGAACATTTGACGATTATTTGTGCAAAAACGAAAATTAATGGTAATGTAGTCTTGTTTAAGGGTTTGATTAATTTAGTATGAGGATTACCTTACGTTTTTACCATAATTTTAAAAAGGTTTTTATTGGATACATACGGAATCGGCCAACAAAAGAAAAAAAAACTAAACTTTTCAAATGTGGGAGTAGTATTTCGATGATTGAGATTTTGCCGCAGTCGATAAATAGCAGACAATAGCCGTTTTATTTTGGTTACGTAGTGTAAGAAGTAAAATGTTATTACGTAGTCTTTGGCACAAAAACTGGCGTCAGTTGAAAAAATCGCCGAGCATCTCTGTTATTAAAATCTTGCATTTAGCATTTAGCACCCCAGAGACCCCCGTACCTACCAATTTGCTTGGATTAACCGGTTATTAAAATACCAAAAAGTTGTATTTAAAGCTCTATCAAATTAGAGAATAATGAACCTAATTAGTTGCCAATCTCATCTAGCGATTACGTTACCGATACTCTAAAACATATTTACAAAACTCGCGAAAATAATTGATGCAGTGAACAGAATACAATTTATACTTCAAAATAATATTTGCACGTTTCAAAGCACAATAAAAAACACATTGCTTAAAGATACATATTCTATTTACAACTAAGGCAGGGATTCAAGTGAAACAGCACTGCGATCGCTTTGAATGCTATCGCTACTGGAAGTGAATTACATTATCATCAACTTAACTTGGCATGACGTCACTACGGGTGGAGCCAATAAGAGCTCACAAACACTCAGCTATCTCCTCTTATTCGCCAAGTAGGCTGTGACGTTTTATCTAGCTCGTTTTTCATAGGCAAACGTCACGCTGACGTCACGATGTTTTTAGCAAGAAACGTTCTAATGTAATTCATTTCCAGTAGCGATTGTAATTTGCGATGGCCTGTTTCACTTGAATCCCTGCCTAAGACTACAAAATGTTAGAAAATACAAATCATGGTAACAGCTCGTTAGCGAGCGGGCGCGCGAGCGTTTCCAGTGTCTAATGTAAAAGCCTGGATATTAACCATGAAGCTGAAAAAAAACTTTCTCTTTTTGATTTGACTTGAGCCTTGAAAATGTAATGCGAAAAGCGGAAATGATACACGCAACTCTAGCTATCGACAGGGAGTTGAAATGATGCACTAAATATTGAATTAGTTTGTTGGAAGCCTTCGCGGATTTATGCGAAAAATGTACCTTAAATTGGAATGAAAAAGGCGCTACCAATCGAAATTTTTCGAATATCGTTATAAATTATAGCCTATGTGTTATTCTGATGTATAAGCTACATTATGGTAAAAGTTTCATTAAAATCCATTCAGTAGTTTTTGCGTGAAAGAGGAACAAACATCCATACATCCATACATCCATCCAAACTTTCGCATATATAATAGTATTAAGATGAAGCAAAATATGTTTTGCAGACGATAATTTTAGAATGGTTTACTATCATGTTGTCTCTTTTTTGACCTCATTTGGTTAAAGAATTATTCCCTCTTCGACACAGTTTGTCAGATCGCCAAAATGTCTAAACTCACAATAATGGTACGCGTCAGTTTCTTCCTTCTCTATCTATTTTAAGGAAATGACTCGATTTGTCATTTGATTGACAGGTGCCATCTTATCACGGTTTTATTATATTTCATTTGACTAATTTTAATATGGCTTGGAGTTTGGATTGCTACAAAAACAAATACATTTTTAAAATTATTAAGGGAAAAAGAACGAAACAAATAAACGAAATAAAAACGTAACCATGGTAACAACATGAAAAGTTGATTTCCGTTGATAAAATATTTCATTTCATCTTTATTTTCAAACAAATTTTAATCCTCGAGCTTAACCATTTTAGAATCGTTTGGCTTGCTTTGCTGAAGGTAAGCCTTGAATTTCCGGGATTCTAAGAACAATTATTACAGCTCTTCTAATGCTCGTAGAAACTTCAAACTGACATCATTTTTAGCAGAAAATTTCAAGCTTTCGAATGGCATAAGACTTGAAAATATGTATGAAATATTTCTCCCCTATTTTATCAAATTTTCGCTAAGAATTAGAATAGAAAAAGCACGAAAATAGAATTTTCGAAAAATCGCTACGTAGTGCATAACCTCGTGCTACAAACTAATTTTGTGCCAAATTTCATAAAAATCGACCGAACGGTTTTGGCGCTACGCGCGTAACAGACAGACAGAAAGACAAACCTTTAGCTTTTCTTCTCTATGTAGTATATCTTGCAATAACTAATGAATGATAAAACTTTCATCATAACTGCAAACATACTTATATTTTTTGAGCTTAGTTTTAGTTCAAGTAATGAAGCATCGCCGTCGAAAAATCATGTTACAAAAAACATCGATTCTAAAAACATCGATGTTTCGAAAACATTGATATCGTTGTCGCACCACTAGTACGTAACAGTGCATCAACTGCAGTTTGTTTTCTCCGCGTCGATACTCTACCGTCGGTAAAACTACTTTTACAGAGTTGTTTTTGCCCCTTGAAAAGTTATGTTCGAGGGTGTTTCCAACAAAACTGATCAAAAACTAGTCGCGCATTGTACATAACATGATTAAAAAAAAATTGCAATGTATTTATTATTGTTTTTAAAAGTCTGTACTCTAATTTGACGAAGTTACTATTTATTTGATCATTTGATCTCATAAGTATAATATTATCGTGGTATATCAAAGTGTTTTTAAAGAAGCTGCAGCATTTTACCTTACAAATTTTTTTACATCTTCACAGGGTTTTTACAAAAGCATTTTTTTTAAACAAGTTTCTAGTTCTAATTGGCTAATGTGTTAGTGGCAACAGTTTTATCCCAGTGTTAAATACTTAAATTTAGAGGAATAATTTATTTTTATATTTTTTACTTATCGAATATCATAACCGAAGTATCACATGATTTTCTAATCTATTGTTTCTTAAAATTAACATTAAGCTTTGCATAATGCAAATTTTCTTTGCTTTAAAAATTAGGGTTCGTTGATTAAAATCAGATTGATTTTTTTTTTTTTTTATCACAACGGTTGATATAAACTTTTTCCTCTTCTTCAAACAATAATTATAATTATTTTTAGAAATATTTTATGTTGAGGAGGCCATATATTGTTGATGCATATTGTACATTTTGATTTTTCTAATTTTAGTTTAATGTCACATAACAAGAAAAAAATTCGTTTCACTAATATCCTATCGATGATTAGCGTCTTTCTTAACATATTTTTTACATAATAAAAAACATTTAAAAATGTATCATCTATAGCTAACGTGAGCCAAATTGATATTCAAATGAAAAGGCTAGTACACCAGGGCATATTTTAAGGAAATTTGACTGCGTGGGCAACTCTAACTTCCTCGGATGAATGGAGGGGTGGGGGTTGTAAATGGGCAGTTTATGTTAGTTTAGTAATCGTGAAAACAGAGTTGGGGTGCGAAAATTGGAACAACGGAAATTATTGCTAATGGTCGTTTTGTTCGATAGAAAAAGAGCATAAGGAACGTAAACTCTGACTTTTTGAACTATTTAAATTTTATTTAATATAATACAGAGATTCATTTTGATTTGAATACATCCAAATTCAAATGACATTGTCTTTTTCAAAAAAAGATTTCATATAAAATCTCTCTTTGTAGAGTTCAGCTTCTGGCTTTCTTTCTCTTCGTTTTTTCAGTTGCAGGAATTGTATGACGGATGGTCTAGGGTTGAAATAGGCTGTCCCACAGCCGTTGAGAGCGATATTCAATCTTTTGTTGATTGTTTCAATTTTCGTTCCGGCACGATGGTCCGATTTTACTATATTGTAACTTGAAACTACCCTCTCCACCTGCATCGAATGGGGAGTTGCCACGATAAGTGTTCCAAGCAACTTTTTGAGTGGCCCTTTGGATGCGACGAACATTTTCTTTAATCTGGTGGAAGTGCAGGAACCAATGTCAAAATTTGCTGGCAGATTGGGAATTTCAGCAATAAGCGGCCAGCTTTCACAAACCGAATCCGCAAATTCAGCAACTTTATTTGGAAACAGGTTGGAAAGTAAATTTTTTCCGACGGAGATTAGCCGCTGATCCTGCAACGCATAAGGCTTTGGCGGTTTTTAAAGTTTCGGCCTGTTCGTCATCAATTTTATCCTTCAGAAAATTTATTGATAGGATAATTTGTTGTCTTATGGATTTCAAACGTCTTGAAAATGTTGTGACATTAGAATTGCCTTTCTCCCTACATTCACTGGAAGTAGCTTCTTTTATGGTCGTCGACTTCTTGCAAGCTTCGTAACCACTGGGATAAGGCGCATTTATCATTAACTCCAGTTTAGTTATGGCAATATTCAAAACTGTGATGATGTCTGAAAGAATGATATTACTTTTTTGAAAATCTTCTTGAAGGCTTTGAAATATGAGGCAAATGTCACCCATGACTACTGTCAGTTGAAATTGTAAAAAACTCTCTTCCCACCTGTTTAACATCCCTTTTGCAATATTCTTGTCCTCTTCTGAGTCAGATATGATATTCTACTACTGTTTCCGACAATAAGGCAAATTTTTGATAACCGCTTCAATTTCTTTCCTGATATGCTCAGCAAAACAAACTTCAAAGTGGCGGGAAAAAGCTCTATACTCTTGGAAAATAATCGCAAGCGATTTTGTGTGTCTTGTCGATTTTCGGTAATGGGTCAAAATACCGCTGAGATTTGCTCTCCATAGTGTGAGTTCAGGGACTGACGACACTACATTTTCTAATGCTAAATCGCTTCTGTGTGCAACGCACCACACTGTTACTAATTTCTTATCTAGTTCATCTTCGAGTAGCTTCTATAAACCTGCCTTGCGGCCAGTATTCGCTGATTCACCATCCGTCGTGATAACAACAAGCTTTGTTGACACACTCAGGAACACATATATTTCAATAATCAGACCCATCTTGGAGTACTGTGCCCCAATATACTGCAGTGCCTCCGTTACAAACCTTCAGAAACTCGAAAGTACACAGCTCAGCGCAGGGGGGACTAAGAAATTATCATTACGGGACTAAGAAATACATGCCATAGAGACATAGTGCTCTACGAGGCGAATCTACAGCCCCTTAGCCTTAGGAGATGTGCTTGCCTATCAAAGTACTACAACAAACTCAGGGGACTGGATACCCAAAATCGTACTGCTGCTTACTTCAATGAATGGAGCGACAATCAAAGACTCACACTGACTCACAATTTCTCTGAAGGTAGAAATTTCTCTGGAATTTCTCTAGAAGGCCGGCAATTTCTCTGAAGAGAAATTGCCGGCTGGGTCAGACTGAAAAGTCGGCTATCGCGGAGCACACTTTCAGTAATGGAATACATGATATAAAATTCAAAGAGGCCAAAATAATTTCACGGACTTCAAATTATTTCCCCAGATTGAATAGAGAGGCCATTGAAATTTTCAAATACCCAAATAATTTTAACAAGAAGGAGGAAGAAGTAAAAGTTAACAAGCTTTGGCATCCAGACATCTGTCAATCTCGAGCCGGAAGGTAGAAGGCGCTGCGTTTTCAATTTAAAATCTTGCAGCAGTTCGAAATTTCGCATCAGTCGCCAAATTAATCAACGACACCCACTGAAGATGACCGCCGCAGTTGCGATCGAAACGTATGGATTAAAGCCATTTAGACCACGGCACAACAGCCCGGAATCCTTAACTAGTATTTACTCCGGCCGTGAAAGCCTTCATTCTTACAATCAAAGACTCATTAGAAATAGTCCCTTTAGTCAAATGGGTTCTTTTAATCTTGTCGATGGTGTTGTGGAACCACATCATCTGTCACAATGTCTGGACCCAACAGATGATGTGGATGGAGTCTTTTTTCACCCTGAGCTGCCAGTTCAGGTTAACAGCAGACAGACCTTCCTGAATATCTAAGGTAGATAGCATTGGAGAGAATCGGAGATATACTGACAGATGCCGTGCGGGTCTATACGGATGGCAGTAGAGATGATCATCATCGAGCCGGCAGCGGAATTTATATCAAGTCACAAGACCATAACTTAAGGATCCAGATAAGAAACCCGGACGGATGCTCAGTTTTTCGAAGCGAGCTAATAGCCATCGACGAAGCTCTTGCCTCCCTTGTGTCTCTTAAAGATGGAAAAGAGATCTGGATTCTTTCCGATAGCAGAAGTGCAATTCAACACTTGGCCAGATTGGAGAGAGTAAGAGATAAGGTGGGAACATCAATTATCAGCAAACTAAAACAACTCTCCACTTCGCACATTATCCACCTACAATGGATTCCCTCACACGTAAATCTTTAGGGCAACGAGATCGCAGATACTTTAGCAAAAGCAGGTGCTTGTGAGCCCACTGCGCAGTCAGCACCGCGAACCTATTGTAAGATTTTCTCAAAGATTAAACGCCAAAATGGGATTACTTGGAATGTCCCCCCAGAGCACCACTGGTATCAGAGTCCTCGTCCTGGAGGTTCCCTGGCTCAAGAACTCAATAGACAGGAACAAACCACTCTTGCCCGCCTTCGTAGTGGTCATCTTAAAACTATGAAACTCATTGGGGGTGCTAAGAGATTTCAAACATGTACCAACTGTTCTGTTCAGGAGGCATCTTCTCTCCACATCCTTGAGTGCCTGGGACTTACCAGATACGATTTGGCGGACGATCCTTTGCTGGTGTTAGATTTCCTTAGAGTGTACAACATCATGGACCTGGTCTAGCACTGCTGACCAACGGGGGCATGCAACAACAACACAAGCTTTGTGAACCGATAGTCGAAAATCACGTGCGAATGCTTTCCCCTCTCGGACATTCAAATCTCTTCAATGTTGACAGGTAACGCCCCGCCTTTGAGAAGACACAGGGGCATCGCGGGACTATTGCCTCCAAAGTTGAAATACCTGTAGTTGTCCGAGCGATAAGAAACCTGTCATGTCTCACTCTTTTGCTTGTGGGAAGGGTTTAGGGGTCACGTTTTCATGTGGCATTTGTTTAGAGAAAAATAAAACAAAATTTGAAACACATAACCGCTGGAAAAAATTAGGAAAATGTAGGTGGGCAATTTCATTTGACTGTGGGGGCAATGTTATTTGACTGCGTGGGCAATTGCCCAAATAAAACCCCCTTAAAATATGCCCTGTAAGTACACTGATGTAAAAAGCTATGAAATGCAGTTTCCAAAGGATATTTTTCAAAGAATACTCTGCTGACTTATTAGATTAAATCAATTGAGCATCTATAGAAGAGTTAAAATAAATTCAATCAGAAATAATTACTCTTGTGCGCAAAAGCAATGTTTTACGTATGAATTAAACTGGAAAAGAGATTTTAAAGCTGTTGTATTAACCCATTTATGCCAAGTAGCCTAAAAACGGAACGCTTGTTAGTTACTGCATACAAAAACCTGTAATGGGTATATCATTTTACTAGAGCTGTTTTTCACAAGTTAAATAGTCCTTCTTCTTGAGAAAACCAGTTAGAGCCACTATTTGGACATCAGAGTTTATTTATTGACAGCTATTTTCAGACAAATCAGTCTAGCAACGATCCAGCATGGGTTGACACAGAAAGTAATTTTTTTTTTTTGCGAGCTTATTTTTCATAAAATTAAACTATTTTAAAATGATTTGCTTAAAATTGATCATAGATGCCTTCTGTAATGTTACTTTGCAACAGTAAAGTGAAGTAAGGTCGTATTTTGCTCAAATATCTGCAAAACATCCCATGAACAAGACGTTAAATAACGTAATAAATATGGCAACGGCGAATTATTTTAAGCCTAAAATGTATGTAAAACATTTCAAGTAAGGGCCTGCTCCACATCAGCGTAAAACGCGACCGAAACCGAAGGCAGAAACCGAAAATCCGGGTACTTTCCATAGGAACACTATGTTATCCATTTTACGTTTCTGCTTTATTTTTCTGCTTTACGCCAATGTGGAGCAGGGCCCTAAGGGCCATGCTCCACATCAGCGTAAAACGCGACCGAAACTGAAGGCAGAAACTGAAAATCCGGGTACTTTCCTTTTTACGCGGCGTAATCATGGCGTAATAGAGGACCGAAATTTTTTGCATTTTTAATTTATCCAACAGCCAATAGAAATTCATCGTGAGATGTAAACATTTCTAGCCTTGGCGGCCGCCATTGCTATACTGCATTACGAAAGTGCATTTGGTAAATATTCAAAAGGAGAAGTGAGAAAATACCCATTACTTAATGACAAAAAATCAAGTGAAAAAGCAAAATGGGGGGCAACTAGCGAAAGGCTTAAAATAAGCTTTCAGTTGAGACTTTTAAAGTCCACTATCTCGTTATATGTAATCATGTCAACAATTCCTGTCCTTTGCGAGATTTTTATTATTTTATTCAAAACTCGGCGGGATTACGGGAGTCTAGTTTCTTGGCGAGATTCGAAATAATATTGTTTCGGCTGCTTTACATTGTAATGGAACTTACAATTTATGACATGCTTTGCTAAGTTATTGATTGCTTGGAGAGATTGGAAATATATGTTTAATTCCGCTCGTGTATTTACTTATTTTAATTGAGCTTTAAAAAAAAAGATTTGACCTTTGGCTTAGTTATGGATCACTTGGCGATAATAAAACAAGCTAATGTTGTGTAAAAAAGTTTTAGTGAAATGTTTTGTGTTTTGATAAATACTTCCATTTTTAAATATAGCAAATTTTTCAAGATTAGCGATTTATTAAAGAGTGCGTAGGTTATTTTACGTATTAAAGATTATTTTAAATTTATTTAAGTTATGGCTTACGTGTTTTATTTTTGACGGCGTATTCAAAAAATATATAAATGCTTCATGGCTTTGAGGGGCTAATTTATTTGACAAAGTAAGTAGGCACTGATATTTTTTTTTAGGTACAATAACAGCCATAATTTTGAAAACTCGATACGACCCCGAAAACATAGCGTTGCTATAAATTCATTTCGCAGAATATATAGTATAATTGCGAACGGTACGGAAACATTGTCTACGCTTTTACTCAAAAATATTAGCACCAAAGCCATTTCAAAATGTTCATTAAAATGTAAAAACTCAAAACAACAAATAATATATTCAACCATCAAATCAAGTTTCATGGCATCGTTCTGCATTTGCTGTATTTTTCGCCAAACATCTACTCAACACTACGAAGCTTTTTTTTTATCACCTCTAATGCTTAGTATACTTTCTTCAACAGCAAAAAAAAAAAAAAAAAGCTATTTTTTTCTTAAAATAAAAAAAAAAAACAACTTTTAAGATTTAAACAATAGAAAATAAATGCAATGCTTAGCGAAATTCACAAAAAATACTTGAATGGGAATTTTATAGGCAGTTTGGTTCGTTTCCGCTAAATGTATCCGTTTAAAGTGAAAATAAAAAACCGCCAAGTAAAAAAAACAGGACTTGGCTCATAACAAGCTTTATCATGATGGGTAATTCCATGCCAACTAAATTAAATAACTATTAAAGCTCGGTTATTTGTTGCCAATCTTTCACCCAATCGTATAATTTCGAATAATACTTCACAATGAGGTATTTTTCCTATTTGTTATCTAAATATCAAATATCCAATGAAAATGCAAGGATTATTCCGTCAGATGGCGCTTTTTTTCTGCGCAGAAAAAAATTCTGCCCAAGTGGAGCACGCGTCCGACCGAAAAGCGACCGAAACCGAAAAAGGAAAATTTTACGCTTCTGCCCAATTTTTCTGCTTTACGTCGATGTGGAGCAGGGCCCTAAGAGTTTTAAGCAGATAAAAATTGGAAAAAACTTGGGCATAAATGGCTTAACTTCAACTTGTATCGGATGCATCCGGTTTCACCTTTTTGCCATAACATATGGCATCATAAAACTCGTGTACATCTAAAAACTAGTTGATTTCCCTCTGATTTTCAAAACCATTAAGTGTGCAGATCGAGTGATGAATGGCAAGAGGGTGACTTAAAAATATATATATATATAATATTATCAAAAAGAGACAATAATAGCTCATGAAGAGTAACTGTGCATAAATTGGAGTAACAGAAATAAATAGAACAACAATGAGAAACATCAGGAAAAACATTTAAAACTACTTGAAATTTAAAACTAACATGTAAAACATCAACATGGGTAATGCGCTGCTTAATCTTCAGAGGGCAGGAGCAGCATATAGATTTTTTAGATTTAGCTTTGCAGGTTTCACTCATGAAACCTGCAAAGCTAAATCTAAAAAATCTATATGCTGCTCCTGCCCTCTGAAGATTAAGCAGCGCATTACCCATGTTGATGTTTTACATGTTAGTTTTAAATTTCAAGTAGTTTTAAATGTTTTTCCTGATGTTTCTCATTGTTGTTCTATTTATTTCTGTTACTCCAATTTATGCACAGTTACTCTTCATGAGCTATTATTGTCTCTTTTTGATATTCATATTTGCAATTGATTTTTAGCTGCAATAAATGCGCTAGTTAATTTGCAGACTTTAAACTGTTAATCTTGATTATATATATAATATTATATTTAAAAAAACGAAAAAAATGCGATTTTAGAGTTAATCAAAGTAAAAAGCGAAAGCTAATTCTTAACATAAGAATGGAATTACTAACGAGAAAATGAATGTCACTGTTCCAAAAGCGTGTGGTGCTTGACATCAATCGTTACAATTTTTCGCTAGTTTCATTCCGGAATGCTGAGTTAGTTTAAATATGTCATACAAAGCATACCCACGCTTTTGGAACAGTGACATTCATTTTCTCGTTAGTAATTTCATTCTTATGTTTAGAATTATTTTTCTCTTTTTAGTTTGATTAACTGTAAAAACGTATTTTTTAGTTTTTTTAAACGAATTTTTTTGTGTTCTGTAGTAATTGATAAAAGGCTCTGTGATTTAAAAAGATAATTAGATGGTTCCTATGTTGAAATAGAGGCTTCGAAACGTTCAGACAGTAATTACCCCCATTTTCTTGCAGATCATCTAATAACATTCTAAGCGACGCAAGTTTAATGACATTTTAAACATTCGGCTATTTTTAGGTCGCAAAGAACAATTATTTTTCTCATTGCATCTTTAAGAAAGAAAAATAAAATTCCTCCCTCATACCAGAGCTCGCAATAATTGCTTTGTGAAATGTTGCTGGGAAACATGCATGTAACTGCGTTATTTAATTAACGAAGAACTCACAGGTTGTGTAACAAGATTCATGAATTAAGATTTTCTGGAATAGCATCTCAACTCATCTCCTACGAACTGCAAAATTTATCACGCAAAGCAGCGATTAGTGAATTATTCATAACTTTCAACAGCAGAGCGCTAAATTATGAAACCAGATCATCTGCTGGGTTGGCGGGAAGGAATGTTCCAAAAGGTTGAAGAATTTTTATCTTCTGCGCAATATGCATTTCACATTTAGGCCATGTCCTTCATGAGCGGATGTTTGGTAATGTATGTAAATAAAAAATATTCTTTTTTTCTCTTTGTTTTGTTTTCGATTGAAAATTGTTTGTAATCATATCACCTGATGAGTGTGTTGAGATTGTATGACAAGGAAGCATAGGCGGTTGGTGCCCTGAAAAAGTGGGTAGTCAAAGAAGACATTAAAGGGGGGGGACGAGGTTGCAAGAGCGTGGGAGTTAGGTAGTTTTTGGAAAATTGGTTTATATTATTAGGTTTTAAATTGATCACATGACCTTCTTAAAATAATTCACAGCTTCGAAAATCGAGACAGATGACATTGTAGAGTCTCTCCTTCCAATTCAAAGTTCCATTTTAATTTTTGTGTCATAATATGAGAAAAATATAAAATACATTTCTTTGAACACGTGAATCAACCAATATTAACGTTTTTCGATTGATCGATTTTTTTAAAGTTAGAAAAGTGGAGGGGCACCGCCCCTTTCTTTTTGAAAGTGAGGAAGCAGTCGCCCCCTTTGCCCCCCCCCCCTATGAGCCGCCTGTGCAAGAGAACTTATTTGCTTGTTTGTTTTTTGTCATTATTTATTTTTAAAAGCTGCTTTACAGAATCACGAGTTTCTGTGGTTTAATTTTGAATTGTAAGTCTTGCAATGTACAAAAGCTAGAAAAAAAGGATAGGGGGAGGAATTTTTTTTTTGTTTGCATAAAAATGTCTACGTAAAAAACAATTAAATGTTATTTTAGACCATAATAATGTTATAAAATAATTGGGTTATAAAATATCAACTTTCAATAACTATATTGCTGCATTTATAGTTACATTTCCCCCCTGTTCGTTTTACTCTTTTTTATTTGTTTGTTTACCATAAAAATCATTCATGGGAAGAAAATCTGTATGTTTTTTATTGGGGCTACATTTTGCCCCTTCCCATTTGTTGACCTAATGCATTCCCTGAGACCGGCATCCATTTTTTTTATATGGTACCACTATCGACGGAATGACATTACCACAAGAATTTCGACGCCCAGTTTCCCCACTAGATGAAGGTAAAATAGGTCACGGTTTTGCATTAGGGAGGCTTAGTATTTTCTATGTAGCTGATATTTTTTGCTTATTAAATCATTTTTTGCTATGTTTGTATGCCCTAAATTAACACAAGTAATATATTGTTTTTTCATTCTTTTGATACAAAAATAAATAAACTTATAATGCGAAATAATTAAAGTAAGTCAAAAGGTCAAAATTAAGAGCAAAGCTTATGTTCGAAGAACTTCAATCTGAAAATGCTGTTGGGGAGCCAAGTAAAAGTCGTTTCTTCTCTGAAATAGAGAAGTTTGGTCAAACCAAACCTAGAAAACCATTCCACAGGTCTGATTTCAAATAATGCAGTTGGAGGAGCGGCAACAACATCTAAGATTTCAGCAACAACTAAGGCTATTTCTTCGACATTGGAACAAAGCGGGTCATATATATGTTTCCTTTTTAGCCTACTTTCTCGTTAAAAACAAAAGAAAGACGAAAAAAGTATTAAAAGTAGCTTAATGCATCTAAAAAATATCGCCAAGTAAAAAAAATATCGCCAAGTCCAAAAAATATCGCCAAGTTAAAAAAATGAAAAGGTAAATTGAATATCGAAAAATTAAAAATTTGAAAGTAGGGTATTGAGATGGGGAATTTGTGTGTCGGTCGGTCGGTCGGTCTGTCGGTCTGTCTGTCCCCCCCTAATAACTTTTGAATGAACATTCCGATTTGGACAAACTTTTTTTTGTTGGAAAGATCTCGGCGAGTACTGCTCATTCCCATATTTGATTTTTCGATTTAAACAATTTTTGGTTCAACTTTGAACCGTTCAAACAACCGGTCCCGCGATGCTAACTTTTGAGTGAACAGTCCGATTTGAACAAACTTTTTTTTTGTTCGAAAGATCTTTTCAAGGATACTTCATTCCCGTATCTACATTTTCGATTTGAACAATTTTTCGTTCAACATTAAACCGTTCAAACAAGCTGTCACCCCTAATAACTTTTGAATGAACAGTCCAATTTAAACAAATTTTTTTTTGTTCGAAGAATCTCAGCAAGGATACTTTATTACCGTATTTAAATTTTCAATTTGAACATTTTTGGTTCAACATTGAACCATTCAAGTAACCTTTCCCCACCTAATAACTTTTGAGTGAACAGTCCGAATGGAATAAACTTTTTTTTGTTCGAAAGATCTCGGCGAGTACAGCTCATTCCCATATTTGATTTTTCGATTTGAACAGTTTTTGGTTCAACTTTGAACCGTTCAAACAACCTGTTTCGCGATGCTAACTTTTGAGTAAACAATTCGATTTGAACAAACTTTTTTTTGTTCGAAGGATCTCAGCAAGGATACTTCATTACCCTATTTAAATTTTCCATTTGAGCATTTTTTCGTTCAACATTGAACCGTTCAAGCAACCTTTCCCCACCTAATAACTTTTGAGTGAACCGTCCGAATAGAATAAACTTTTTTTTGTTTGAGAGATCTCAGAGAGGTTTTCCCATACATTTCCATATTTCGCTTTTTGATTTGAACCATTTTTCGTTCAATATTGAACCGTTCAGAAAAAAAATTAACAATAGCGTCTACGGGGAATTTAAGTTGAATGTTGATTCTGAACTTAAAGTCGGATTTCCTTCAAACTAACTTTGTAAGAAACTGGTTTTGATAAATAGTGTTTGTAAAGTACTTTTCTGAGTAATCTTCTGTGAGGACTTTGATTCCGACTCTGACTCCGCAAACGTGGCGGAAATGCAGGCTCAGAAAAAAAAAATGACTGACTGTGCAGACGATTTTTTATTTGTTCATTTGTTTTATTTTATTTATTATTATTATTATTTTTTTTTGGCAGACGATTTTTTTTGTAACAAAAATTTTTTATTCACGAGAACATTTTATTCTGTATTTATATTTAACTACTGGCAACCGATTAAAAGTGAAATTCGAGACATTTTATTAACGGACGAGTTTGTTTTTCGTTTTTTTTTTTTTTACTTTCATTGATAAAATAGGTTTTGATGCTCTTTGTACTTTTATTTATTTATTTATTTTATTATTATTATTTTTTTTGAAAACAATGGAGGATTTTTTCTACGGAGGATCTGTAACAGTTGCACTCTTTAAAAGGTGCGACAAAGCTTTATTTATTCGTTAATTACTTTTTACGTGTCTATTTCATCTGATGAGAGGGGTATATTTTGCTGTTCGAAATCAGCTCTATGTGCTAAAAAGGTATGTTTGACATAATTTTCAGTTTCAGATAATCAAGAGAATAATGATCAGATGCGAGAATGCCGATGTCGATGTACGGGAAAGTAGGCTCGTTTAGTTCTTGACAGAACTTCTTGTTAAATATGCAAAAGCTTCTATTACCTACCTACACCAATAACCAAAAGTGAACAAGAAGTTGCTAAGGATGCCAGACAAGAAAATAACACATTATGAGAAAGAAATTGGTGAAATTTAAGCAAGCTCGACAATTTCGGAAAGATTACGGACAGGAAAAGCCTAAAGAGATAATCAACTAAAACTGTTTTTGAAAAAAAAAAAATCATTTATTTAAACCCAACCAGTCATCGCCGTACCTACCCTGGTGAAGGTTTAACAGGATGTGGTGACTGGAAGGAAAAGAAAAAACCAACGAACTACCAATCGCCCGCTGGGAAACGTACATAAAACTGGACATTATTTTACATAGAATAATACAGTACAGAACCTTTTATCCGGGAACCAAAATACCGGGAAACCAGAAAATCGGCAACATTTTGTCGATTTTTCTGCCACTTTTTAAAATACGCATTTTCGGCAATTTCTAAAATTGAAGAGCTTTTTTTTTCTTTTGAAATACCTAAATGAATATGAACGGTTTCTTCATAAATACCATATAAGTGGCCTATAGCTCAGAAATTTTTAATATTGTAATATCTATAAGCACTTCTGGATCGTTTTCTCTTCAGATTTTAAGATGCATTACTATTTGTTATAGTAACTTGGGTTTTATAAACAATTTGCAACTATCGCTTCGAAGCGATTCAGAAAACCAGGAAATTCAGTTATCCGGGATAGCTGTGGTCCCAAACATCCCGGATAATTGGTTCTCTACTGTACATAAAATTTTAGAATTTTTTTTGACATATACAGCAACAGTCAATAATATTGCTTTTAATTCGCTATTAGGCAGGGTATTTGAAGCCTCCTGTTTGAGTGCTGAGTAAAAACATTACCTTATGGAGATTCTTGCGAGTAGCTGGATGATGTAGAATATGAACAATATTTTGGGTAAAGGAAGGTTGGGATTAAATGTGCAGTGGAAACAACTGGTTAACGAACAATTGAACAAGTAATGCTTAGCAGTTCCAAGCTGATTGCAAACACATAATGGTGAGTTTACGAAAGACACATGCACACAAAATTTAATAAATAAGAAATAAACCTTCGCTTTTGAAGAAATTTACTACTGATTTAAAGTGCATAGGATAGCCAACCTTTAAGCGTTGAAAAGTGGATACAAATTAAGATTTTGGGAGAAACGTTTAAGAAGTCTATTTTCATGCTATCATTCTTTATTCTCACTATAATTACGACGCTCTAACCAACTGCCCCAATAGGCCTCTATCTCGGGCTGCATTATAAAAAAAACAAAAGTTTAACTTTAAAAGCCTTTTAGTTTTCTCCGGTTGTCTTAATTTTTTTGCTCCAAAGGGAATACTTTGCAATAATTTGAAATTTCAGTTGCACTCAAAGTATTTTTTGATACAAAATACTTTTAGAAGTCTCTGAATTAACAAACAATCCTCTTACAGTAAAAATAAACATCCTTAGATTATCTTGATCCATCAAAAAATTACTTTTGGCTCAACGGTGTATCATAAGTTACAGTTTGGGAGAGACTGATGGATAAGTCTGCAAAATATCTGAAACAATCGAAACAATTTTAAATTTCAACAAGTAAGCGAAAAAGATGATTAAAACAACGTAAATAGGCCATTCTGTTACTCATAGAATGCAACAAAATAGTGAAAAATACCTTAAAAAAAGCAAGCTTTCATCATAAAGGCAATTTACTAGTTCGAGTAAGCATAATGAAATGATCATTTTTCAGAATTATTCTATTCTCATTTTTCAATATTAAGTAACAGAAAAAGTGGTACAATTTGTATTAATGACGGTTTTTAAAGCCATCAGTACAAGTACTATAACATAGTAGGCATTCAATAACAATAGGGTAAAAAAACTTATTTGGTTAGTTAACTACAAAGTTCAGAGTGACTAGCTAAGCATGTATTTTTTTTTACTTACTTTTAAAACATAGATTTAGTGTGATAGTTTATTTTGCTTTCAAAACGGCTGCAACAGTGAAAAATATGAACCATAGAAAATGTTGGGAACATAAAGTTAAAAACAATTTTCTAGAGGGAAATTTGTATTTCGTTAATTTTAACTAAACTGCTGAAAACCTTACATCATTTAATCATTTAAACTAACCTGCTAGCAAATTGAGATTTGTTTAAGAACAAACTAATACGTTTAAATCTTTGTTTTTCGAAATTTTCAGAAAATAAGTTAGTATGAATGAAACCACACACCAGATTCTAACGGGTTTTATCTTTACTTTTACATAACAAGTCACATTAAAATAAACAGTAATGTTGTAAATAATTGAAGTGCTTGGGAGATGAAGGAGTTATGTGACAAAATCGAAATTGCGAGTAATAAAAGTTCAAAGTTTTATTGTTGCAGCTTTTTTGTTTTCTGGTTTTGTCGTTAGTGAGCGTATGAAGTTGGTCTAATGACATCTACATTTTGATGTACCACGTTTTATTTGCTTACCTGTCTCCATTGCTTACCATTGTTCAGAGCGTATTTTCAAAAAGCGTAACATAGCCCCTCCAAACCCTTCAATTATTTGTTATTTTACATTTACGAAATAATAATGAACAGAATTTTATGCAAATGTGTGAAAAATATGATTCTGTTTGTCCTCATTTTCACAAATCAACTCTACAATGTCAGAATTTGATTTAACCTCACCTCAGGTCCTTCTCCCCCCTCCAATGATATCTAACAATAATGTTTAGGGCATTTCATGACTTAAAGTTGTCTCCAAATTTTTTTTTCAATAAATAATTTTCCCCTGATACAAAATTTGTTGTACTCTGGTTTGTGTGAAGTACTAAATGAATAAGCACTTTTCTTGGGATACTACACAATGTTATTTACAATTCAAAGCTTTTTGTGAGTTGTTAATTATGTTTATAATATTAGATATAGTACAGAATTAGTTGTAGTTAATTATGTCCCCATGCTCTGTTAAAATGCGTTTTACATTGTCATAATCTGACTATTTATTGCACGAAAATTTCAGAAGTACATCTGAAGTCATTTATTGGTTAGAAAAATAGTAAAATATTAAAGTTGCAGAATTTGTCAACACTGAAAGATTTTTCCGTTTCTTTATTACACTGTTGCTGCTACTGTGCAGTAAAATCTAGTCGAATAAAATAGTGAGCACTTCGGGAATTTAATACACCTCTAAGGCTTAAACAATTTGGGAATAATGAATAATAATTCTATCGGGGAACAGGTGAGGTCGAATCTCTCATAATTTGGAGCATTATTATCAATGGGAAACTTAATTAAGATTTCATAATTCAATAACAACCTTATTGAGTGTTCAACCTTTTACGGAAAATGATATTCTCATTGTGATGGAAATTTCATTATTTGTGGCTGAATTTGGTCCTTGTTAACTAAAATTATTCGTATAAAAGAGCAGTAATTAGATTTATTAAGGTAGCTTCTTCGATGCAGTAAGATTAGAATTTTTACATTATTTACTTCGAATAAGAAGGAAGCATCGAGTATAACAAAGTGAATTGGATAGAAGAGTGTGTTAATGAATAGTGGAAGAAATGTATTTTGTCCCTTGACTGACGTGTCTTTTTTTTTCAGCCTAAATTTGTTCCAAGTTATTTCTTAAAGAAATTTTGGTGTAGTTTTTTTTTTTTAAAGATTTTCTTGTTGCCTGTATCCTAACTATGTTTACTCGCGAAAAAAAAGAATATCAGCTTGTGAATCTTGATTTAAATAAATCAAAAGACGAAAGAGAAATGAATTAGTAAATAAATAGGAATAAATAGGTAAAAAATTGATAAACAAAGTAAAACAGTAAAAAAAATAGATAAGAATAAATCAGGGACGATACAAGGGAGGGGCGATCGCCCCCATTGCCCTTCCCTTGAGGAACTCTCCACCGGCAATTTTTTGATATTGAAGTCCAAAAACGTAATATCAGATGAGTTTTAATGATGTTGGAGTATGAGGTTTGTTTTTCTCCGCGGAAATATTTCGGAATTGAAATCCAAAACCTTTGTGATCAATATTTGCTACGGTAAAAAGTAATTAATGAAAATTAATCGTCCTTCTCTTAAAAAAATTCTGGATCCTCTCTTGGATTAAATAAGTTAAAAGGAGCAAATAAATAAATATCTAAGAACAAAATATTTAGACCTTAATGCAGCACATGCTATCTACAACTATTCTCAATTTAATAATTCAATGCGATATAACAGTTGAATGGCTTGGGAGATGAAGGGGTTGAGCGACAGAACAGAAATGGCGAGTAATTAAAGTTCAAAGTTTTATTATTGCAGTTGTTGCAGCTTTTTTGTTTCCTGGTTTTGTCATTAGTGTGCGTACGAAATTGGTCTATTGACATCTACTGTTTGATGTACCAAGTTTTATTTGCTTACCTGTATCCCCGAAAGCAGAATACTGCTAAATCGGCGACGTACGTCGCAGAACAGACATGGGGCTGCAGAACTATTTGTTCAAAATTGAGCAACCAATAAAAAAAAAAAAAAAACGTTATAGTTCAAAAGCGCGCGCGCGCAAAAAAAAAAAAAGTTTCCGTTCGTAAGCAAAAAAAAAACAGCTTCGTTCGTTGCCCATGTCTCGCAGAGCAGCAGGCAATAATACCGGTACCGGTGCCGTAGCCAGTGCCGTGAAAATTGCCATATAGACCACAGCAGACGTGCGGACGACTTGACTTGAGTTTCTGAGGACCTTCCTGATTTTTCCGCAGAACTTCAGTGATGACACTTGCGCAGGCTTCGTTTGAAGTTCTGCAGTCCTTCTTATTTGGACCGCAGAACTTCAGCTACGAAACTTGCAATACACATTCGTTATTCAAATAATGTTTCCAACGATTATTTTTTTCCACATGAGAATCGCGGGGACGCGAACTTAGTCTGAAATTCTGCGAGCATTCACATTTTGGCCGCGGATCTTAAGTAACGAAGCTTGCGGTAGGTACAC
>JAXGGA010019538.1:0-19905 GCA_038373865.1 Uloborus plumipes
ATAGAAACTTAACTAATGACTGAAGCTTTGGCTGCTGCTCATATTGAAGTTTTAGCATTAAATGCATACAATTAGATACTACACTGCAAAAAATAAAATGTTGTTTTTGCAATACAGTCGACGCTCGTTATAACGACCACACGTTATAAAGACCATAGTAATATAACGACCGGTGAGAAAACCCACAACTGTGTCCCAATATACTCTATGTTCTATCTCTTATGGCGACCACTCGTTATAAAGACCATTTTCTGTAGGACGGAGACGGTCGTTATATCGAGTGTCGACTGTATAATACTGGCAGCAGAGGTTGCAGTTTAAAACTGTAAAATGCACAGTATCAACCTGTAAAGTTAGCAATTTTACAGTCTAATACTGTAAAGCAGTAATTTTACAGTTTATTACCACAATTTTATGGTTTTTTTACCACAAAATTAACTGAATTCTACTGTAAAAACAACAGTATAATACTGGCAGCTGAGGTTACAGTTTAAAACTGTAAAATGCACAATAATAAACTGTAAAATTATTGTATGTTTTACAGTTTATTACAGTAAAATTAGACATTTGACAGTTTATTACTGTAAAATTAGCAATTTTATATTTTGTTACTATAAAATTAGCTGTATTATGCTGTAAAAACTACATCCTTTTTTGCAGTGTATATATATTCCATAGGTTTTAATATTATGCATTACACAACAGTTTTAGCTTACTGCCTTATTTTTACTTCCTTTTACGTAGTAAAAGAAGTATTGTGATCGCGAAAAAAAAATCACTCAAACTTGGGTCTGAATTTTGATTTTGCTCACCCCCGAATGAATGTGGAATAGTTTTGTCGACCTGGCAGCACGCGCATATGTACCTACCAATATATAACCAGCCGAAAAATCCTTTTCAACCACCCCCGAGTTGAATACGACGAGTTTTCTCGTGACGTCTGTATAAGTATATACGTGTGTATGTATGTCGCATAACTTAAAAACTATACGCCGTAAAAACTTCTAGTTTGGTATATAGGCTCTAAAGGGGCGTCTAGTTGTGTACCTCTCCTTGTGGTTGCATTCGAATGTTCCCAAGGGGTAGTTATACCCCTTTGTTGGGGTAAATCAATGTTAATGTCAATGCGGACTCAAATAATGTGAATAGGCGCGACCACTTGGTGACACATTGCCAAGCTTTTATTCGCCAAGTGTTTGACGCCAACTTGGCTTCACTAGACAGCGTTTTATACAGGCCGTTTCATTACTCAGAACATCAATGGTAAAGATTTGCCCGCTAGAAAGCGCTGAACAAGGACCACCCAAATGTTTGTTTACATTTATTAGCACATTGTTTCTGCTGTAAAATGTGAGGTTTATCCTATCTTTTAGGGTTAAAAAATATTGATACAGTTAACTGAAGTGGAGTACAGGGTGAATTGATGCCGAAGGCCTTATTAGTACTACTCTTTAGGGGAAATAAATTCCCCTTTCAGGTAAAGTTGGCCACAACTTATGATTCAGTCATACGACATTCATTCATCTGTTTACTTTCTTCGAATTAACAACATATAGCAATGGTGTTAAATTTTGACATCTCTGCATTAATAAAATATACGCTTAAATTCACCGACAATAAATAAAAAAATGTAGCAATGAAATAATATTGTTCTAATTTACTATTTTGTTTCATTATTGTTGCTCACACGATCTTAATTGCTACGCAAAAGTTCAGATGTTCATTTTGATGGCGTTGAAGCATCAGAGCGATAAATGGCGAATCTATTCGTCGAGACATTTCATTTTTTTCATTTTGATGCCCCAGAATGAAATGTACCGTAATGAAGCGATGGTGTACAACGGAAAAACGATTGACAACAAAACATATTATTTTTTTAGTAACAACAAAATGAGCATATATAATAGCTTGGTACTAAAGAGCAATACAAGTACGAAAAAAATAAACAAAACTACAATAGTGCTGCGACCAACTGTATCATGGCGAACTGTAGACTGAATTTTAAAAAGTTCTATGGCAACCAGTTGGTAGTATTGACTCGCTTAGCGAATAGATTTCGCCATTTATCGCTCTGCGGTGCCAGTGTCGTTTCATAGTTAATTAAAATTAAAATCAATTAAAATGAAAAATAATTGGCTAACTAATTAAAACAAGCCGTTAAAATGCAGAATAACCAACAAATCGAACGAGCTATTAAATAACGTTAAAATATAATAAAATAGAACTGAATGCCAAATTGTAAAATTGTCGCCAACAAATTAACTTTTAATTTTGTCTTTTATTATCTGATTTGTATATAATGTTAGTTACCATAAAATTCGATAGATGTCGCTGGACAAGGACCACCGTTTTTATCCCAAGGATTTTGATCAAATGAAACAGCCTGTATAAAACGCTATCTAGTGAAAACTTGCTCCAAGCATTTTTTTTAACACTTAAGGCATCTACTAAGAAATTTACACGTAAAAGGAAGAAGTGTGGGGAACATACCAGATTTTTTTAATTAATTTCACTAATTAAAGTATTCACTTCTGTTATGTACTGGTAGGACACCAGATAAGAGGACATTTCTGATTTCTTTCTTAGTAGTAAATAATATGAAACATTTTAAAAATCGAAAACGTGTTCAATAGTTAAATTGTCGTTTATAATTAATAAAACCGACTAATATGATCTAATATTAAACCAAAAAATAAACTAAAAACTAGCTATATTGCATGCTAATATTGTAATAGATATCTAAATGTCTTTACTTTTAAAATTTTAAACTTAAGTTGAATTTATTAGAGTCATGTATGCTCATTTTTCCTTCTACTTTTCATTCAATATTTATATTTTATATAAATATTTAATACGTTAAATTTTTCAAGCCGAATCACTCCTTATGCTTCAGTCAGACCGAAGCTTCGGTCCATCTCCGGTTTCTATATATTTCCTAAAAAAGTTATCTATAAAGTTTTTTTCGTATGGTTACTTGTTCTTTTTATTATTTTTCTTCGAGATCATCGTACTTTCATTTATATTTACAACACAAAGTAGTATCCCGAGGAAAAGTTCCATAAACCATACTCAGGATATTTTCGATAGATACTTCAGTACTCTAAAATGACTTCCTATGACTTTATCTTGACTTTTTTTAATATCCCAAATAGTTAAGCTTATACTCTTTTCCAGAAAATAGTATTGGTTGAGAGAAAATATATTTGAAATAAAATCTTACTGATAACAGACTGTCAATAAACTCATTTCGGTGGTATATATCACGTTAAATCTACTCTAGATGCTAGACAATGGGTTTTCTTCTTTTCTTTAGATTCCGTTCGCACATATCTAAGCATTAAAAAAGTCTGTTTTGTCTTAGAATTTTCCAAACCAGAACAACAAAAATATAAAAAAATAACAATAAATATTTGAATTTCAACGTCTTGAATCCAAACTGTAGTTTTTGCTATCATAAACGGCGATAGGTGTGTGTTGTGGTGTGTGCGTGTGTGTTGTGGTGGTGTGTGTGTGGTGTGGTGTGTGTGCGTGTGTGGTGTGTTGTGTGTGCGTGTGTGTTGTGATGTGTGTGCGTGTGTGTTGTGGTGTGTACGTGTGTTGGCGGCCATTTACATGTGTAGGCGTGTTTATGCTCAGGTGTGTGTGTGTGTGCATATATATGTGAGTGCATGTGTAGGCGTGTTGTATGAGAGTGTATGTGTAACAGACACACACACGCACAGACAACACGCCCGACATGGTATTAATGCCAAGTATATTTGCAAGCAGAAATACAATTTTTAGCGCTAAACGTCAATCTCAAAAAGCCAAGGTAATTTTACTGTTTCTAAGTAATAATATTTTAGCGCAAATTATTGCAATATCCGTTATTCAATTTTTCCACTCTCGAAATTCTAGAAAAAGGCATATTGTATAAGGCACGACGAAATGCGTCGAAATCGATCTAAAACGTCGCAAAACATTTGATATTTATGATATTTTATCGGGGCTCAACTAAATATCAGTGATGTTATAATCTTATATTCTAGCTCCAGACTGAGTTTAAGAAAATCATTACCGATGATGATTGCCTATCGTTTTCCTTCACATTTGTGATGACAAATGATTTGAAGTCTGGGGAAGGAATGTATCTAGAAGAAAAAGAATATGCCTCCAGAAATCTGAGAGAATTACTATCTTTACTATTTTTGAAGCATTTGAGAATGATAAACTATCATAAATTTTATATATTTTATGGAAAAACAAAACTAGAACAAAAGAGAAGATGACGAAGAAAAACAATGCAGAGAAATGGAATTGAAACAGCCTTAGTTTGAAACTGAAAGTAAGTTAATGATGCTGTAATGATAAACAAAGCTCTTTAAAAAGGTAAAAAAAGAAAAACAAAACACGCAAGACAATACAATCCAGGCGAAATTATATTTTTTTTTGTTTCCGCAAAAAAAATCGAGGCAAATAAAAACAAACAAAGTAATAGAGCATTGCGTATATAACAAGAAGTTCTGTCAAGAACTAAACGAGCCTACTTTCCCGTACAGCGACATCGGCATTCTAGCATCTGATCAATATTCTCTTGATTATCTGAGACTGAAAATTATGTCATACATACATTTTTAGCACTTAAAGCTGATTTCTGAAAGTAAAATATACCCCTTTCATCAGATGAAATAGACACGTAAAAAGTAAACAAACGAATAAATAAAGTTTTGTTGCACCTTTTAGAGAATGTAACTAACTGTTATAGTCCTTCCGTAGAAAAAATCCTCAATCGTTTTCAAAAAATAAATAAATAAATAAAAGTACAAAAAACATCAAAACACATTTTATCAAAGAAAGAAAAAAAAACTCGTTCGTAATAAAATGTCTCGAATTTCATTTTTAATCCGTTGCCAGCAGTTAAATATAAATAAAGAATAAAATGCTCTCGTGAATGAACAAAACAAATAAATAAATAAACAAAAAATCGTCTGCACAGTCAGTAATTTTTTTCTGAGCCTGCATTTCCGCCATGTTTGCGGAGTAGGAGTCGGAATCAAAAGTCCTTACAGAAAATTATTCAGAAAAGTACTTTGCAATACATTATTTATCAGAACCATTTTCTTACAAATTTAGTTTGAAAGAAATCCGCCTTTAAGCTCAAGATGAACATTCAACTTAAATTTCCCCGTAGGCGCTAATGTTAAGTTTTTTTTCTGAACGGTTCAATGTTGAACGAAAAATTGTTCAAATCAGAAATGTAAGTACGGGAATGAAGTATCCTTGATGAGATCTTTCGAACAAAAAAAAAGTTTGTTCAAATCGAACTGTTCACTAAAAAATTAGTATCGCGGGACAGGTTGTTTGAACGGCTCAAAGTTGAACCAAAAATTATTCAAATCAAAAAATCAAATATGTGAATGCGCTGTACTCGCCGAGATCTTACCAAGAAAAAAAAGTTTGTTCAAATCGGAATGTTCATTCAAAAGTTATTAGGGGGGACAGCAGACAGACCGACAGACCGACATACAGACCGACACACAAATTCCCCATCTCAATACCCTACTTTCCAATTTTTAATTTTTTAATATGTATTTTACCTTTTTGTTTCTTTTTGACACTTTTTTTTCGGACTTGGCGATATTTTTTGGATGCATTAAGCCACTTTTAATACTTTTTTCGTCTTTCTTCTATTTTTAACGGGAAAGTAGGCTAAAAATGGCGTAAATGCAAAAAAAAAAAAAAAAAACAAATACAAAGTTACTTAACTAAGTTCAATGTTGCTTGCTATAATGTTTAAAAGTTATGCATGTACTACAAGTTTGATTATACTAGAGTATGAAAAGATAATTTTCTAGCCATGTAGCTTGTGCACGGTTTAGTTAATAAAGATATACGGTAGAAGAAAGAAATTATCTAAAATACTTGTTTCTAGAAAAAGGGAAATAAAAAATCCATGTGATATATAGTCCTAGGCACCCGGGCTCTCTTCGATACGAACCTGCACTAGGAATTTTATTTTGCCTAAGGACATTCAAAGCCAAACAAATACCCCAACGGATCTTTTACATGCCGCATAATCATAGAACATAGGCGCTGAGGATTTTCTGCATTACGAAAATCCACCGATTGGCCAACGTAGGTCAGAACCCGAGTCCATGGCGTGGAAGGCAAACGCTTTACTACCACGCCACTAGCCGACTTTGTTATTTATGGTAAAGAAAAAAAATGCGAGAGTACGAGTGGATAAATTGTATTTGAGCAGGGTGGTAAAAATTTTAACAATTGAATGAAAGTGAACTATAATTGAAATTCATTCGGCAAACATCTTTTGCACGAATGTGTGTAGAGTTATTTGATGAATATTAAAAATTTATTAATACCTTCTAGTTACGTTTAACTCTAATTAAGCCTTATTCTGAACATCGGGGTTAAACTATTGAAAACTATTAATTGAATTAAATTTGAATGATCCAAATGTTACTTTCGATAACTATTCCAGTGATTTGCACCGTAATTCTCCCTTACTGCACAATATTATACACAATCTTTCCAAAATCCAATAACTCTTTGAACTCAACTACAAATTTTAACTATATAAGTGAACTCCAGGACTTCTGAATAATTATATCAATCTTGTTCACCGATCAAAACGCTTTTAAAATAGGGAATTGTTTCATTTTAATGTACGGAAGGAAGAATTCAATTAAAGCATCATAGACATTTAATGTGTCTTGACATATTGTAATGAATTCCGATAACAGTTGAAACCGAAACTCAGCTACTTCAGTTAAATCTTGTGCCGGTTAGCTAAAATATGATACTAGTGTCAGATCATTTATTCGATTTAACTCATTGTTTTTTCAAAATATTTATTTTACAGATTTGCTTATTTATCGTTTAATAATAATCAATGGGCTATTCTACGGAAAACGGTAGTTTTGTCCACAAGTGACGCTTCTTGAATATTTCATTTAAAATAATAATTTAAAAGGGCGATAAGAGTGCACCTACCGACTGCCGTAGAATGACTGCCAGGATCTTTTCGTAAGCCGGCAGTCGGAGTCGGTGTCCAAATTTATTCAAGATACTAGAACATTACAGACAGTAAAAACAGTACAAGACAAATAACAGGGTACAATACAAAGACAGCAAGACAAAGGACTTACAAAATACAGGGACATAAAACAGATGCAATACGAAACAAACATATTAACACCAAATAGGGCTGATTTGGGTAAGTAGACCACCCCCCTTAACACTAAAATGCGCACATGGTTTTTATACTTTTTCGTACTGCTCATGTCAGATTTCATCACAGTGATTGGTTTTTCGAAAATTTGGGTTTCATGGAACTTTTTTTGGATCATATAATTTATGTCAAAAAATTTACAAAAAAAATGCGAGTTTATACAACATTTTTCGAAGAAGTGTTTCAATGTTAGTTTTATTATTTTTTTATAGTTTTCTTGTAGAGTTTAACCTAAAGTACACATTTCAATAAGAATTTTCATGACAAGTATTATTATTAAGTGACTTAGGAGAGGGCTCCCGCTTACCCCGTGGTTATTCTCTATTAGGGTAAGTGGGTCCCCCCTCACTATGGTGTTAGTGGGCAACCCTCATAATAATGATGATTTCAAAATGAAAAATAGTTTTGATGAAACAATTTCTACGATAAAATGAAAGATAATTATGGAGACTTAAAAGAAATTGATGGTTCAGCTACAAAAACTGCAAAAACTGGTAACTATGTATTTGTGAAACTTGCGTTAAAGAAAACTAAAAAGTATTATGGAGGTCTAATTTTAAAATGTGATACAAATGAAAAAAATATTGAAAATTTGATAGAAAAAATAGAAATAGCTACATTTTTCTATGGCTTGGTGTAGGTGATGTTAGAATTATAACTAAGGATGAAATGATAATGTTTCTCCCTCAGAAAATTTCAAATAGATGCTGCCATTAAGTGTTTTCATTTTTTTTTCAACATATTTTTTCTTTTTTACCAAAATTGATCATAATCGACTCTATTATGTTTATTCAACACTAATTTATATGTAAAAGTAAAAAAATGACTAATCCCTAGCAGCCTAATCTCATCGGCCGATAATCGGCCATTCATCGAAACCCGATGAAATTCTCATCGGCCGATGATCGGATTCGATGAGTTCTCATCGGAAATGCTCCAATAGATCTTATCGGCCTAAAAGAATCCGAGCAGCAAAATCCAATGAGTTTTACTCGAAATACGATGAGATTTGGAGCAATTTACGAGCAGTGCAGCCCCGTGCCGATGAATTTTGGATGCTTGGCTTATTTTCATCGGGAAATTTGATCGGAAGGATATCGCTTTCCGATGAAAAGCAGCTCATCGAAAACCGTGCTCGGATACCGATGAGTTGATGCTACTTGAGATGAATTGTTTTGAATTCTACTCTATAATTTTCTGTCATACACATTTAAATGTAAGTAGATAACTCGTTAATGGATACATTTACCTAAAAATATTTTCCTACTAAAAGTTTACATACTTTATCAGGTAGGACCCGCAAACCCCTTTTTAGATATACTTACTTTAAATATAAATACATTGGGGGTGGCTCGATTACCATTTCCTAGGGGGTAAGTGGGTCCCCCACGTCATTTTTTAGAATACGATACTTAAAAATATTCAAAGCTCTTTTTTAGGAAATAATGCTGAACTTGTGTTTATTAATAATTTCCAAGATAAAATAAGTAACCAAGTTTAAATTGTTTTGCTTTAAAACTTTAGTATAAGGCTCTAAAAACGAACTATTCTAAAAAGGGGGCCCACATACCCTAACCAACTCTAAATAAAATAATAACGGCAAATTTACTAAGTGAAGGAAAAGGTGTGTGCAAAAATATTATGGGCTAAGATCACGTGTTGGACGGAAGATTGTGTAATGGGGACAGGTGAGAGAAATTTAATCAGAAGATGTCATGGATAACAAAAGAAAGAGTGATTAAGGGTGGGTTTTAGTTTAGGTCGGGGAAGGGCAGGGTCCTGTTGGCTTCAAGAAAGTTTAATAGATTTAACATGCATCTGTGAGCTATGGTCAATATGTCACGTTCCAGTTGTCTCTCATGTTTTGATTACTATAGGGGAAGTACTATAGGGGCTCTGGTGTGTGTGTTCAACAAAATTTTGCTGCATACGAAATCACGCATGACTCCGAATTCTCGGCTCCGTCTTCAAGTCCGCAGCCATGGCAAAAATGTAGGCTCAGAGAGAATTGACTGACTCCTACTCTTAGAATTTAGAGCCTTTGACTCCGACTTCGACTCCAGATCCTTGACTACGACTGAAACTTTGCAAGCATGGCAGAAATGAGAGCTCATCAAAACACATTGCTTACTGCATGTACACTGCGATGCAAAAGTTTAGACAAAATGCAAATGTGTGAATAAAAAGAAAACTATTCAACGAAATGCTTTCAAATTTCTACTGCAGGTACACAATATGGTCCCAAATGCGTGTCTGGAGTTCTTATAACTATAACTGGAATCAACTTTTGGATATTACAAAATATATTTTTTTACATTGTTGCAAAAGTTTAGACAATAGTCAGATTTTATGCAAATATCCCTTGAAATGTGATTGGTGGAGGAAATGCGGGACTGTATTATTCATTTATAAAGTGCAGAGATTGCTGAATAAATAATCAAAAGCTCAAAAACTCTTTAGTTCTCGTGTAAAGAAGATGAGAAAGTTTGGAAGCCGAAATTTGAAAATGAACCTACTTTATTATTTTTTTGTCTTTTAAATCGGCTCTAGTATGGTAGTACATTGTTTTTTACTTTGTGGAGAGCAAATTCAGACATGCGTATCGATCAAAAAGTCCAAGAAAAATTATATTTCTTAAGGATGAAGAAATTGAAAAAACGGCTCAGACTGACGATTCGCCCCTTCATCCTACAAAACTTCAACTTGGGTCAAAAACAGCACGTGACAGCATAAGTAGATGAATAACTGAATCGGAATGCATAAAAAAAACAAAGAATTGTGCCTGAGCCTTTTCGGACAGAGTGTCCCAAATAAGCCAGATTTTAATGTGAAAAGCAGCATATGTATCATCGTGACTAAAAAATGAATGGTACTTTCTTTGATAAAAATTATTAAAATTGGGATGGCCTAGATGGATTATAATTCTTTTCGCGGGACTTGAGAAATATCCAATGATCATATGCTGTGCTGCTTTTACCAATAAAATCTGGCTTATTTGGGACACTCTGTCTGAAAAGGCTCAAGCACTATTCTTTGTTTTTTTTATGAATTCCGATTCAGTTGTTCATCTACTTATGCTGCTACTTGCTGTTTTTGACCCAAGTTGAAGTTTTGTAGGATTAAGGGGCGAATCGTCAGTCTGAGCCGTTTTTTCAATTCCTTCATCCTTAAGAAATATAATTTTTCTTGGACTTTTTGATCGATACGCATGTCTGAATTTGCTCTCCACAAAGTAAAAAACAATGTACTACCATACTAGAGCCGATTTAAAAGTCAAAAAATTAATAAAGTAGGTTCATTTTCAAATTTCGGCTTCCAAACTTTCTCATCTTCTTTACACGAGAACTAAAGAGTTTTTGAGATTTTGATTATTTATTCAGCAATCTCTGCACTTTATAAATGAATAATACAGTCCCGCATTTCCTCCACCAATTACATTTCAAGGGATATTTGCATAAAATCTGACTATTGTCTAAACTTTTGCAACAATGTAAAAAAATATATTTTGTAAAATCCAAAATTTGATTCCAGTTATAGTTATAAGAACTCCAGACACGCATTTGGGACCATATTGTGTACCAGCAGTAGAAATTTGAAAGCATTTCGTTGAATAGTTTTCTTTTTATTCACATATTTGCATTTTGTCTAAACTTTTGCATCGCAGTGTAAATATATTGTTACAAATCTTGTAAATAGTTGTTGTTTTTCCTGCCTTGCATCATTTTCATTAGTTTTGGTTTTATCTGACGTCATGTTGCAAAAGTATCTGAAGATATCACCTTTATCACTAGTATACCGGCCCTGTAACACTTTGTAGTTTTTACACTTGCCCTAACTTTAATAAGCGTGAAGACATTTTCGCGTGGTTTTTTTTTCTTATCGCTAGAACTTGTGAATGGATTACGTAATATTAGGAATGAAACAAAATATTCCAGGTTTTTCTCGAATATTGTGGACATTTCTTTCCGTGTATAAATAGCTGGCCTTGAACACAAGTCAGTCAGTTCTTTTCAGATGTTGATTTCTGAGAGTGCTCGTTTTTATTCGCTTTGGGCGAATGTTGTTTTTGCTTTTGTAATTTCTTAATTACTGTTCACGTTAGATACGTGGTGCTGAATTACTGTTGAGAGTACAGTGTAGTGTTTGCTGCCTAATTGCTGATGTTTAGCAATTGTTTTCTGCTCTTATTGTAAATAGTGTACATACTTGTAAATAAATTTATAGTTACTTCCTCAAGATTGGAATGCTCATTTGAAGAAAGTTGAAGGTGCTACGGACTCGTTACAATTTTGGCGCCCAACGTGGGGCATCTTCAAGGACTTTCTTGGAATTACCTGTGAATTCGGACTTTTCTTCCTAAGGACTTTTTGACTTCGGAATTTTATGGTGATTACTCGAGCAATGGAGGAACAACTGCAAAAACTCCTTGATGCGATCAACGCTGTTAAAAGTGACATGACTGCTAATCAAGAACAATTAAAAAATGAACTGGCTACTAATCAAGAACAATTAAAAAATGACATGGCTGCGAATCAAGAACAATTAAAAAATGACATGGCTGCGAATCAAGAACAATTAAAAATTGATCTGGCAACTAATCAAGAACAATTGAAAAATGATCTAGCTGAAGAAATTAAAAGCGATTTAACGTCAATGAAAAGTTTGGTGGAAACTAAATTTACCAACATGGAAAATAAAGTGGAGGCTCTAGAAGATCGAATCACCACAGTAGAAAACCATGTGGAAAAGAAAATTAAAGAACTGGAATCAAAGTTATCAGCATCCTGCAACAACTCAAGTGACTGTGTAGCTGCAGCTGGAACTTCTCGTCCATCCATCAAACTGGCCACGTTTGACGGGAAGACCTCGTGGAATATTTACAAGAAGCAGTTCCTCATCGTTGCAGAAGCAAACTCCTGGGACTCTTCCACGAAAGCCTGTCACCTTGCAGCCTCGCTGAGAGGGGATGCAGCTGAAATACTACAGACCTTCCCAGAGGACAAGATCCGTGACTTCGAAGCCTTATCATCGGCCCTGGAGCTTCGCTTTGGCGAAGTATGCCAAAAAGAAATAAGCCAACTCCAGCTGAAATCCCGACTCCAGAGGACTGGAGAGACTTTGCAAGTTTTTGCAGCAGACGTTGAGAGGCTTTCCCATCTCGCCTTCTCGGACTGTCCAACGGGTGTTCGCGATAACCTGGCCCTGAACTACTTTATAGATGGAGTGCGAAATCCAGAAATTCAGACGGCTCTCCGGATGGCGGACATTAAAGATCTTAAATCCGGTCTGGTCTACGCAATGAAGTTTGAGGCTGCACAGCAAACGTCCCGCAAGGATCGCCATTCAATCAGGGGCGTGGAAGTGCGTGCTCCGGATTCGAACTCAACTTGTCTCTTGGAAATTAAGCGACAAATCCAAGAGCTCTCGGGGACCCTGAAGAAGATTACGGCTCGTAAAGACCAAAGTAGACAACCACTGAAGTGCTGGAAATGTGGCGGTGAGGGCCACGTACGAAAGAACTGCGAAGCTCGCCAAGAAAAGAAGAAGTCTCCCAAAGTTTTCCAGATTTCCCCAAGAAGTGGCGGCTGCAACGGACTCTTCATTTACGCTTATGTGAATGGGTTTCCCTGCGAAATGATTGTGGACACAGGAGCCAACGTTACCATTATTAAGACTGATGTGGCTCGTCAATTTGGACTCAAGATCTTATGGACGCCGCCCTGCGTTACTCTCCAAACTGTGACAGGTGACAAAATCGAGATTGAAGGAAAAGTGAACTTAGAAATAATGTTCGGGAGTGCCACTTACCATCACACGGCATTCGTCGCTGACATTACAGATCCCTTCATTCTCGGATTGGACTTTTTGAGAAAATTTGATTTTTCTATTGACTGTAGAAATAACGAGCTGCACTCGATGAGGGAAGACATAGTGATTTTCAATACCGAAAATAACTTAAAATCCGCTCATCAAATAATAGCCCAAACAGATTTATCGATTCCCTCTAGATCAGAAGTACTAATACCTGGCTCCCTCAAGGAAAACAACAGCTTTAAATTCGGCCTCATTGAATATCCTAACCAGAGTAATAGCCCAAAAGGAGTACTAGTGGCATCTACGCTTGTGGACCTTTCAAGGAATGCAGTTCCTGTGAGAGTCGCCAATGTGAGTGAAAGACCGAGGAATATCAAGAAAGGAGAAGTGTTGGCAACTTGTACTCCCGTAAACTGCATCATCAGAAGAATTGATTCCTCCGAGACTGTGTCTTCCGAATCCTTGACTTCGAAATTAATTGGGAGTGCAGCATTATCGAAGGATCAAAGATACGCTGCGGAAAAATTGGTGGACGACTTCAAGCAGGTGTTTTCATCTACACCCGAAGATGTTGGTCGCACGAGTTTAGCGCGGCATAGGATCGACACTGGAGATCATCCCCCTATCAAGCAGCATCCAAGACGACTACCGTTCGCCAAGAAGGAAGAGGTTGAGATCCTCTTGAAAGAGATGCAGGAGAATGACGTCATCGAACCCTCATCCAGTCCTTGGGCATCCCCTATCGTCTTGGTCCGAAAGAAAGACGGCTCAACCAGATTTTGTGTTGATTACCGACGCCTGAATGACATCACCAAGAAGGACAGTTACCCACTTCCACGGATCGATGACACTCTGGACACCCTTTCCGGACACAAGTGGTTTTCGACCCTGGATTTAAAGAGCGGCTACTGGCAGGTGGAGATACACCCCGACGACCGAGAGAAGACGGCGTTTACAACCGGACAAGGCTTGTGGCAGTTCAAAGTGATGCCCTTCGGCCTCTGCAATGCACCAGCCACGTTCGAGCGTCTTATGGAATCAGTGTTACGAGGACTGTCTTATGAATCCTGTCTTGTCTACTTGGACGACATTATCATCATAGGACGCAGTTTTGAGGAACATCTGGCTAATCTTAGGAAGGTGCTGCAAAAGCTTAAGGAAGCCAACCTGAAGTTAAGCCCGTCCAAATGTAATTTATTCCGCCGTGAGGTGAACTACCTTGGTCACATTATCTCTTCCGAAGGTGTACGAACAGATCCAGATAAGGTATCTGCAGTCAAGAATTGGAGCCGCCCCGAAAATGTCCATCAGCTGCGAAGTTTCCTGGGGCTCTGCACGTACTACAGGAAGTTTGTGAAGGGTTTTTCCAACATTGCACGACCTTTGCATAAGCTGACGGAGAGCAAACAAAAATTTGAATGGTCCAAAGAATGCGAGGATGCATTTCTACAACTGAAGGAGGCTTTAACATCAACGCCTATTCTCTCTTATCCTCAGCCTGGAAAATCCTTCATACTTGACACTGATGCGAGCCACGAGAGCGTTGGAGCTGTTTTATCTCAAGAAATTGACGGTAACGAACATGTCATCGCCTACTGGAGCAAATGCTTATCCAAGTCGGAGCGAAACTATTGTGTCACGAGAAAGGAATTGCTCGCCATAGTTAAAGCTGTAGAACATTTCCATCATTACCTCTACGGCCGTAAATTCCTGCTCCGGACTGATCATGCCTCTTTAACTTGACTGTTGAATTTCAAGAATCCAGAGGGCCAGGTAGCCAGGTGGATACAGCGGCTCCAGGAATATGACATCGAGATTAAGCACCGAAAAGGCATGTCACACGGGAATGCTGACGCATTATCAAGAAGACCTTGTTCCGAGAACTGCCATTATTGCTCCCGAATAGAGAAACAGTACGGGACGACAATCCCTACTGCCTGTCAAGTTACTGCTACTTCATCATCTTCAGATCCTGACCCATGGAGTGACGACCAAGTTAGAAAAGATCAGCTTGAAGACCCAGACCTAAAGCCTATCATAGAGTTAATGGAAAAGGACAGACGGCGACCTAGTTGGCAAGACGTTTCTCTCTACAGTCCTGCAACGAAAAGATACTGGGCTCTATGGAAATCTCTCCAGTTGCGAAATGGCGTCCTGTATCGGAAATGGGAATCTGACGATGGCAAAGCATTTAAATGGCAGTTACTCCTTCCCAGATCAAGAATTCCAGACGTTCTAAAGGAATTGCACAGTAGTCCGACTGGAGGACACTTTGGTATCCTGAAAACCCTCCACAAGGTTCGAGAGCGCTTCTTCTGGAGCAAGGCGAAGGATGACGTGGAGAAGTGGTGTCATTCTTGTGACGCCTGTGCTGCCCGTAAAGGACCGAAGAGAAGAAGCCGCGGGAAGCTACATCTTTACAACGTAGGAGCTCCTTTCGAACGAATCGGGATCGACATTCTTGGTCCTCTACCGAAAACTACTGATGGGAACAAATACATCCTCGTTTCCATTGACTACTTCACCAAATGGCCCGAAGCATATTCCATTCCGGATCAAGAAGCTACCACTGTAGCAGAGACTCTAGTCCAGCATTGGATCTCGAGATATGGGACACCTTTGCAGATCCACTCCGATCAGGGGAGAAACTTCATCTCTGCTGTGTTTAAGGGCCTATGTAAAATCCTCAAAATTGAGAAAACTCGAACGACACCACTACACCCACAATCGGACGGCATGGTGGAGAGATTCAACAGGACAATCCTTAATAATCTCTCGCTTATGGTCTCCAAAAATCAACAGGATTGGGACAAGAAACTTCCTCTGTTCCTGCTGGCCTACCGCAGTGCTGTCCACGAGACCACCGGATATTCCCCATCACAGATGCTCTTCGGCCGAGAGCTTCGGCTACCTTGTGATCTCGTCTTCGGTCTCCCTCCAGATGCGCCTTCATCGCCTGAGGAATACGTCCAGGATCTCCAGGCCCGGTTGGAAGACGTTCATCACTTCGCACGGGAGCGAATCAACATCGCGACGGAGAAAATGAAGACCCGATACGACACAAGGTCCACTGGCCATGACTTTCAAGAAGGTGACAAGGTGTGGCTATGGAATCCCATCCGACGTAAAGGTCTGTCACCCAAATTGCAGTCGCATTGGGATGGCCCCTACACAGTCCTCCACCGGCTGAACGACGTCGTAGTGAGGATCCAGAAGTCATCACATTCCAAACCTAGGGTTGTCCATTATGATCGGCTAGCCCCATACTATGGCCATAGTTCGTAAATTAAATGTAGAGCTACCATGGTAATTTGTTTGTAAATAACTTTTGCCTTTAATTGTTTGTAATATTTCTCTATCAATGTTATTATTTCTTTCATGTTCTCATTGTTATTGTTTATCCTGTTTATGATTGGTCATCATGTAATGTGTGCACCTGTAATTTTTCCCTTGCTTCCTTTCTGGGGATTGTACTGCCCGGGACGTGCAGTCCTTGGGAAGGGGGCAATGTTACAAATCTTGTAAATAGTTGTTGTTTTTCCTGCCTTGCATCATTTTCATTAGTTTTGGTTTTATCTGACGTCATGTTGCAAAAGTATCTGAAGATATCACCTTTATCACTAGTATACCGGCCCTGTAACACTTTGTAGTTTTTACACTTGCCCTAACTTTAATAAGCGTGAAGACATTTTCGCGTGGTTTTTTTTCTTATCGCTAGAACTTGTGAATGGATTACGTAATATTAGGAATGAAACAAAATATTCCAGGTTTTTCTCGAATATTGTGGACATTTCTTTCCGTGTATAAATAGCTGGCCTTGAACACAAGTCAGTCAGTTCTTTTCAGATGTTGATTTCTGAGAGTGCTCGTTTTTATTCGCTTTGGGCGAATGTTGTTTTTGCTTTTGTAATTTCTTAATTACTGTTCACGTTAGATACGTGGTGCTGAATTACTGTTGAGAGTACAGTGTAGTGTTTGCTGCCTAATTGCTGATGTTTAGCAATTGTTTTCTGCTCTTATTGTAAATAGTGTACATACTTGTAAATAAATTTATAGTTACTTCCTCAAGATTGGAATGCTCATTTGAAGAAAGTTGAAGGTGCTACGGACTCGTTACAATATGCTTTTTGCTTAAACTCTAAGTAAGTTGAAATCCGAATTTCATTCAATGCCACTAAAACGTCGTTTCTGCCATCAAACTTTAATATTTATGCAGTTACAAATTTTAGTTTTAACCATATGGAATAGGTATAAGTACATTTTTTAAAATTTATTTATTTAAGTGTAATTCCTGAAATTAAGATTAGCGTTTAGGGTACATTAGTAATGAGTAAAATATATGTAACTAATGCAACATAACCTTTTTAACATAAGCATTTAAGATTAAATTTAACCTCTTTAATAATTAGCAATGTTCTAAAAAAAAAGCTAAAAATCATCGCCCTTATCGATTGAAATTGAGCTTTTTTTTTTTTTTTTCAGAAGTTTGCAAGTGAGTGGTGAACCTGTTAGTTTCTTCTATTGGAGTCTTGTTATAGGTACTAGTATTATTTGGTTATTAAAACATATAGTTTGGTTTCTATACATAATTAAAAATTAAAACATCATTTGATTTTCTGCATGTTCTAGAATATTTTTACATTTATCTTTCGCGTAAAACAGCTTTTTATATCAACACTTTAACTTGAAAAATAGCATAAAAAACGCTTTTGGTCCTTCGAAATTCATTACTGCCAACAAGTTTCGAAGGGCAGAAAAGTGAATCATATCGATTGTTTTTTAAAAGGCAAAACAGCGATTGAATGTAAGAATCTTGAAAAAAAATCCATAAAAATGCGTTTGAAAAATTATTTACGCTTTTCATACTCATAAATATTCTCATTTCCCGATCAAGCGCTTAATCATCGTATTTACCCTTGGAAAAAATTCAAATCCAAAAAGAAAAACTTACAGAATCATTAAAAAATCTTACAGATTAAATTTTCTTCCTACAGTTCAGTAAACTACTTAGATAAAACTCACCCCAATATTTTTCGGAAAGTTTTGTGATTTTTTTCCCCTCTCTTTTTAGAAAAAAGCATTCAAAGTATGCGAAAGAGCAAGGAAAGAAAAAATAAATCACAAACTCGATCGTTATTACCTTTAAGTGCTATTGATGGAAATTAAATGATTCGGCTTCAATGAAAGGAAGGGAAGCATTCCATAACTCTGGTGGAAGTTATGTGAAGCTGAATGATGATGGAGCAATCAACTAGTAAGTTTGATTTTTCTTTCTTTATTCATTCTTTATTCTCTATTTTCGACGGGACAAATTTTTTTTTTTAAAAGAAAGGGAGAGACAGACGTGGTGGATATTGTTTGAAATTAAATTAACTGAAAAGAGTTTAGAAAATTAAACATATACATTATCTATGTACAGGGTGGTTATAAATTAACGTGAGGTGTTAGGAGCCCTCTAGCGCATGAAGTACTGGGGGAAACATTGCCAAATATCACGGGCACACTTTATTAGACCATGGGATTTCGATTTCTGAAAGAAAAAAAAAATAGTTTAAAAAATGTACACATATAATTTTTTTGTTACACATATATTTTTTTTTTTTTTGAAAATTTTATTCGTCCATAAAAAATGGACGCATAAAATTTTCTTAGATTTCTGAATAAACAAATAACAAAAACCTCTAGCATTGAAGGTTCCTTTTCTTCTTCATTCACATTAATCATTGTGTGAATTTTACCTGAGTTTCTTAATTATCGTAGAATAAGCGCTGCTTGTTTTTTTCAGGTCCTAATCTAAGTATGAACAATTTTTCTGATTTCGTTTTAACGCCACATGCTAAAGACATATTTGAAATCTTGAGCAGCAGAGGTGTAAATAAAAGATCTGCAATACTCAAATGGAATCTTTTCAAATTAATCAGATTTTCTATTGCCACGTTTAACTCATGCTCAATTCTGTGGATTGACCAACCGATATGACGTCATTTGAAGATTTCCAATTTCAGTCCTTAATCATACAGATTTTTTTTCCAGTGTTGCAACACGGCTATTCCAGTGTGTTTTGCAATCCATAATAGTTTTTTTTTTTCATTTTTAGAACATAATTTCGGAGATATTTAGCATTCAGGGATGATTTTCGAAAACGTTTACAAATTATATTAGTATTTTTTCCATGATGGAACGATTGAAAACGATGCCTCCAATTACATTTACAACTCATTATTGTCAAATGAAAAAGTCAGGGAGAAGAAAGTGATTCATATTTGAGATAATATTCTTTAAAAATATTTTTCCCATCGCCAAGGCTAAGATATAACTACAAATAATACACGGCAGCTTGGTCATACCATCCAGAGATCGTAGCTTCGTTCCTATTGGAATTGCTCAATATGAAATAGGTAGTAACCAAATTGACTGCAGAAAAGATGTCTTGAATTAAGAGAGTCAAACAAACTGGTAGCTAATGTTAAATTTGCACATCAGTAATTTCCAACCTGCAAAGGCGCGCCTAGCGCCGTTTAACGGTACTTTTTAAAAATGGGAAGACAGCTTGCTTTAGAAAATGTACCATGGTAACATTTCTGCTTACTGTAATATTATTTCATTTTTCAAGAACTGATAAGGAAGGGGAATAAATTAAAAAAGAGAAAACCTTCAACCCAAACTAGCACGTCAAATAAATGAAAAACAAAAAACAAAGCAAAATCTTCTCACATTCCTTATCTTTCTTATTACCATCACCCCTATTTTGACAAAATCAGTAGAGACCTCAGGCATGCGCAAATACATCCGAGGTCGCCAAAAAAAATATTAAACTGTTATACATAGTTTTCTTTCCTTCTTTTCTTTTTTTTTATATTAAC
>JAXGGA010019539.1:0-19904 GCA_038373865.1 Uloborus plumipes
AATCGAAATCTAGACCCAAATTTGATTGAATTTTTTTTTCGCGATCACAATACTTCCTTTACTACGTAAAAGGAAGCAAAAACAGTCTTTGAATGATCAAGACACATAATACTAGGTTTGAACCTCGGAATATTAATTTTAGAACCAAGTTTTCAGAACAAATTTTACGCTGGATTAAAAAAACGGAACTTTTATCCCCGCTCTCCCCTACTTATATGTTAGCCGGACGAGAGCGGAAAATCAAAAATTTCCAATATCGCCAAGCAAAGCGAATGACAAACAGTCAACGCTGAAGTCAGACCAAGTCCAAACAAAAGAATTTGACGGAATTCTACTTTATTTGTCGATATTTTGCTTACTCCCGGCTAACGGATAAGTACCGTTATTTTTATGTTTTTGAAACGAGCCATTAAACAGACTAAAAGTAATATTAAAATGAGAAAAAATCATCTAAATAATTAAGCCACTAAACAAACTATACATAATTTGTCTAGTTCAAAATAAAAACCATTGACAAGCATGAAACGTTTCATTAAAAGGTAAATTAAAATATGAGGCATAAAAATAAACCAACTATTCAAATAATGGAATTTCTTTTAACTGATTTTTAATATTCCACGTTATGATATTGTGCTTTATTAGTAAAAGGTATCGCATTATCTACCATTCGAAGAAAGAATGGAATGACAGAAATTAAATCCTGAATTTAAGAATTCATTTCTCAATAATGGAATTAAATCCCTATAATAAGACTTTCGTCTGATCGGGTTTTTGACCTATGCAGTCGAAATTTTAATTTTTGCTATTACCAAAGCAAAACGACCATCTATGTTTTAGAGCCGCTATATAGACAGGCCAACCGCATCAAGCTTAAGTTTCACCACTTTGGATTCAACTCATTTACTTTTACTTTCATTTTTTCATTGTTGCGGAATTAGGGTTACCAAAGCAAAGTTTCGGGACATTGCCAAGCTTTGTAAGAATGAAGGCTTTCACGGCCGGAGTAAATACTAGTTACGGATTCCGGGCTGTTGTGCAGTGGTCTGGATGGTTTTAATCCATACGTTTCAATCGCAACTGCGGCGATCATCTTCAGTGGGTGTCGTTGATTTATTTGGCGACTGATGCGAAATTTCGAACTGCTGCAAGATTTTAAATTGAAAACGCAGCGCCCTCTACTTTCCGGCTCGGGATTGACAGATGACTGGATGCCAAAGCTTGTTAACTTTTACTTCTTCCTCCTTCTTGTTAAAATTATTTGGGTGTTTCAAAAAATTGGGTGTTTCAAAAATTTCAATGGCCTCTCTATGCAATCTGGGGAAAAAATTTGAAGTCCGTGAAATTATTTTGGCCTCTTTGAATTTTATATCATGTATTCCATTACTGAAAGTGTGCTCTGCGATCGCCCAGATTGCATGGAGATGCCATTGAAATTTTCAAACACCCAAATAATTTTAACAAGAAGGAGGAAGAAGTAAAAGTTAACAAGCTTTGGCATCCAGTCATCTGTCAATCCCGAGCCAGAAAGTAGAGGGCGCTGCGTTTTCAATTTAAAATCTTGCAGCAGTTCGAAATTTCGCATCTTCTCGGAGGAGCAACCTTACTAGGGATGACAATCTCTCACACTAGTCCATGCCGAGCCAGCGGCTTGCCGCTAGGCTGGGTCTCATTTCGAGGCCTATGGCCTTCTCGCTGTTAGCGACTCTCTCCTCCCCTACCGGCAAGAAAAGGCTTGCTGGTTAGGCGCTCCATAAGACCCCTACCATGTTAGGATTGGCCCTAACAGTAGGTCTCTTCTTTGCTCACTTCCGGCGCGAAATGAGTACAGAGCGTGGGGCAGGTCCCTCGCTCTGACTTTTCCTACTCTTTTTGTTTTTCTATTGTATTTTTGCACTTTCATTTTTACCCAGTCCTTCCATTTGTTTCATATCAGCTCAATCATGTTCTCTCTCTCACCCAAACAGCGAAAAAGAGCGTAGCTCTAACGCAATTATTTTCTCACGATCTGTATCTGTAAATTTCGCATCAATCGCCAAATAAATCAACGACACCTACTGAAGATGATCGCCGCAGTTGCGATCGAAACGTATGGATTAAAGCCATCCGGACCACGGCACATCAGCCCGGAATCCGTAACTAGTATTTACTCCGGCCGTGAAAGCCTTCATTCTTACATTGTTTTCAGTACTGTTAGGCGGGAAGTTTTGTAAAGTGAGGTGGTTGCTTGATGAGTAAAAACTTCCCGCCTGGCAGGACTGAAAACAATTTAAACGAACTACCCATACAGTCGAGGAGTAGTTTGGCACAAACTTGGCGGGAAAACTCGATATATTTTTTTAAGGCTGAGTGTTTAAGGTTTTCTTGGCGGGAGATGTTTTTACAACAGAGTTGTTTTCGGGGAGATATGTATATGTTTAACCTTTGGCAATAATTTTTCGGATGAATCCTAGTTTAAGGTCCGGCTATAAATTATTGAATCTGGCAACCATTAGATTTATGGTTTTCTGGCAACCATTTATTAATTCTGCCCAGTCTGAAAAAATCGCCAAACCCGGACCCTAAAGTAGGAATTTACCAATTTTTCAGATTTACCTTCCGGTTTTCGGCATATTTTCTTCAAGGGGCTAATTTAAAAAATAGTCTCAATTCTTGGCAAAATTTTTCGGTTAATAAGTGTGGCGATACTTCGCGCTTGAAAGTTCGCCAAAATCAGGCACATATATATCATTGGATTGAAAAACGATTAATTCCAGATCAAAATTAAAAAATAAAATAATTAAGTTCTCATCAGAAACTGAAAATTCTTCTTTTTAATGGCTAGGTATTGTCTTCATCAGAATGTCTTTGAACTTCAACAGACTTCGAAAGATCAATTTAAATTTTTCAAAAAAAGGGAACTGAATGTCTTTGATCAATCAACGTCATTACGTTTTAACTCCACCGCCGTTACAGATTTGGCGGTTAAAACAGATTTGGCGCTTTATTTTCAGTTGTTCGAAAATGCACCGAATTATATAAAATTGCCAAAATAAAAAAGCCAAATAAACCTCCTAATCTAGCTGCGATGGTGTTAATACGTAAGTACCCAAACAACTATAAAATGGTTAATTTTTTTTTCTTCTGTACTTTAGTAGGTCAAATCTGTCTAAAATATTTCAGTCTTTTAACGAAAATTAGATCTGAAGCAAATTTTGATGGCGCTTTTGAAAGTAATGGATCATTCCTCCTCAGCAGGAGTGGTTCTTCTACGGCGGCGTCTGGATCGTCGTCTACCTGATGATCTTTTCCCCCTTCCACTGGATCTCCTGGATCGTCGTCGACCCCCGGATCTACTTCTACGGCTCCTACGTCTCCTACGCGATGTCCTAGGGGAGGATCTGCGCCTCCTTCTGGCTCTTTCGCCTACTTTGTACTGACCTCCCTCTCGAGTCAGGAGGCCACGTGCCATTGCATTTTTCATAAACATCTTCAGCTCTGTGTCTATCACATTCATGTCCAGGTTTTTCTGTGTGCGAAGATATCTTTTGATCTCAGGGAGAGTCATCCCGTTACGACCTTGCATATTGCGGACGGCGTTCATCACGTAACGTCCTATGCTTTTCAGGGAACTTGACTGCTTTCTCGAACTGGGGGTTGAACCCATCTTCCTTACTTTCTTGGAAGTTGTTGCAGAATCCATCAGAGAGGTTTTGAAACGGCTATTGGAAATTTCTATGACTAAATTTTCGAAAACGGTGTAAGATGTGATGTTACGAAATAAGAATTGGTTTAAATCAGAAGACTGAACGAGGAGATGAACGTTTTGAAAATCTATTTCTTCTTCGTTGCAAATATTTAAGGCTTACCCATCTCTTTCATGTTACCACTCAGTTGATTTTTTATTACAATTAACTAAATCTCTGCACTTCTCGTGGTTACTAGTAGTTATTTTGTTTTACATCACTTTTTGTGTGATCTTTACCGCAGTTATCTATTTACCAACTGTAACAATTTCGCTTTCTATCGCTTTCTGGTTTTTAACACAGAGCAAAAATTCGCCCTTTGTTCAGGACGCACTGACATCTATCAACGTTCTTCGAAACAAAGAAACTGTCAGAGAAATAAAAATTGGTTGATCTCTGAAATTAAATTCAAAAATTAACCAATCAAACATTTTATTCAAATTTTGTTTGGATTCATAGCCAATAGCTGCAGGCCGCAAGGTAGCGCTTAGTCCCGAACAGTTGGATCCTTTTCGAGTCAAATGCAGTAGGCCTTTAGGGTCATTCCATAGTGACTAACGTAACTTTCAGAGCTGATTTTGTAAGTGTTTTTACTTGTAACTTAAAGGATAAAAAATATTTGTCAGTTATACTGGTGGATTTACAATGTAGGGGAAGACCGCCTATATTGGACCCCCTAAGAACAGGAGGCCTCTGTCGCTCAATGTGAAGCAAAACAGAAATGCAAAATAGGGCATCGTGAGCTAAATTTAATCAGGAACCGCCCTAGGAGCTTATATTTTCTAAAAATATGAAAATTATTTAAAAAAAAATTATCTTATAAAAAGTTGCAAAAGTCCAATTTAGGCATATATGCGCGTAAATTGAACCATGCGCTTCCTAAATTGGACCGTACCAGGAAAACGCACAATAATTTATATTTGAACTATACAGCTTTTTTCAAGGATTTGCAATAGAATTTCTTTTGCTTCGGCCTCACTTAGGCAGGGTTGATAAACTCGCCGATGGCATTTCATACAGTTAATCATGTTTTGTACTTCATCTCTGTGACAAATATTGCAATAACAATTGTTTTGTGCAGTTTCTTGCTTCTTCTTGTGCTTCTTTTTCTGCTCTATGCCTCTTTTATACGGCGTTAGAATGATTGCTGAGACAGCCTTCCTTTTTGTTCTTTCTATTTTTTTAAACAAAGGTGATATGTGAGCCGGCTTTACAAAATCATAGTTAGAGTTGGTAAACATGTTTTGATGAGAACTATCCACCGATTCTGCAGAAATTGTACTAATTGAAGTCGTAGCTAGCTCTTGTACATGGTGTACCGAACATGTAACCTGTTCACTTTGAGTAGTTTTATCTGGACTACTTGCCTCTAATTCTGCTGCAGCCAAGTCAATGTCATTAAACACATGTCAATTAACAGGCCAAACTGCTGTTCTTTGGAATCAACTCAGAGCATTTGCCATAACCTTAATTGCGGTTTTCCCATAAGAGTAACCAGACAGTTCTGTTATGCGATATTATATAATGGATCTCATTAAATGTTCTCGCATCCATGTATCACATGCTCGATTAAAATATGAAGACAGACTGAATAAAAACCACACATACGTGCATGCTGTGTTTAAAGAGAAAGCATTATTATATCGTTCTCGTTAGAAAAGTTTATTGCATCAATGTTCTTTATGTAAGTGCTGTGCCTATCCGTTATAGAAGGATATTCTTTTTACATTGCTTGGCTTAACAGTTTTGATGAAAATTTGTATCAATTGTGCAAATTATCGTTTGTGATCCAACATTTTTTTTTTTGAACAAGCATATTGCTCACCAGGGAAGCTTTTACGATAAAGTCATACATGTAACGTAATCTTTTGAAAATAAGCATGGGGAGCTTGCACTCATGCAGCAAATAACCAGTGTGTTTCTACCACGTTCACCACTCATTACTGATGCAATCTGATGTTAACCTCTATACGTCAATATATTTTGGGACTTTTGGACAGTGAAGAGACCGGCTTCATCTACATTGAACATCTTAGTAGCATATAAATTGTTTCCAAAATATCGAAGAATTTCATATTTTTCTCTCGGTAAACCAGATTAAATGTTATTTAAGTTAATAACTATGTTTAACAATCTGAAACTGTAGCTTAATGGGTGAAGAGAGAAAAAAAAAACATACATTTCTGCTTGGTAAAAATGTGCTTGATAAAAAAGTTTAAATGAATATCCTGAATAGGGGTTAAAATATGCTTAAAATAATTTTAACTACGCTATTAAATAAAACGAGTCACTTATTTTATGTTACGATTAATAAAAAGTCTTGTTTAAAATCATGTTCTTAAATTGGACCGCCGGTCCAATATAGGAAAATTTTTTCGGTCCAATAAAGGAAAACACGCCATTTTTTATTCTTCAGCTCATAGCTCTGTCAAAAACTATCACAATAGCGCATGTAAATACATCGATGTAATCCTTATTAAACACAGATTATAATACTGTAACAGCATTTTACCGCAATTCACAAGTTTTTGAGTTATCTTTCTAGAAACAAGTCCGCAAAATAAGATTTCTAACGTTTTCAACACAAATCAAGCCGTAACTCACGGTAAACAGTTCGAAGACCGGTGAAACTTCATACACATTGATTTTATTCCTAGAACTTTATGTTTCTACTATTAAAGTGTAGCACAGATCTCTGTACTAGATTTTAAGCCCGAAGTCCAATTTAAGCAGTGGTCCAATATAGGCGGTCTTCCCCAACATGGTATCTATGTATCATTTCTGCTAGGAATTTATAACAAAATTACTGACAGTAGATACTTTTTCAACCAAAATAGCAGCGTGACTAACGTAACATTTTTGCAACACTGAAAATTAATGCTTATGTTGTGAGGCAAAAATTTCTCAAAGTTAAGCAAGTGTTGAAAATTGAATGATATATTTGAAAAATGTGTAAAGTTGGCTTTTAAAAACATAAAACACATTTATTAAATCTTTTTTTTTTTAGTCTTAAGTGTCACTTTTACTCAAGATGGAGTGTGACGAACGTAACGTGACAAATGTAAGCATCGAATCACAAGCAGTAAACACACTACAAACTATTTATTATGGCTAATCTCGGTGATAATTACAATACTTTTCCATTTTTTTTAACTTCTTATGTTGTATGATTTTTTATATATTTATTTAGTTATTTTTGGTACTTTTTTCACTTCGGTATTTTTTTTCTTCACTTGTGGTTGACATTTCTATGGAATGACCCTTTAGTATTACGGGGGCATTGGTAAGATTCGGTTTTCCCATATGTGCTGGTCATTTTTATGTTTACAACCAATATAGCACTAAACATTCATTTCTTTATTTTACAAAATGTGTGCAACATGTTTCACATCTCTCCAAAATGTCTGTTGTTTCCCTTTTCGCTAGTACTTCTGCAGAAAAAAATAATTTGAATTTTTTTCCAAGTTGCTACTTTTTTATTAAAATCCGTTAAAAGTTTGTTCAAAAAATCAAAGAAACTCATCCATAGCAAACATTAACAAGAAAATACAAAATAGATCAAGGTAACAATCTTAAGAAGTTTAGGAAAGCGGAACAAAAGAATAAATAATTTCTATGTTTCGTTATCAAAACTAATTGAAGAAAGTGAATCTTGTGAAGTCATGGCACACCTTTCAAAAATAATTGAATCAATTAGTTAAAAAATACAGCAAAAGAGCAGTTTGGGTTTTTTTCTTGAGTATTATTTACGAAAACTTACAAATATATTGAGCAGAATATCCTAGCAATGAATTTTTTTCTTCAATCAGTATTTATATAATAGTAGTAATTAGAAAGCTGCGGAATTTATATTTAACTAAAAATGTTCATCATTTTATTTTACGGGAAGCTCTTCATTTTTCATTTGCAACAGTTAGTGATTAAGGAAAATTATAGGCGATTACAGCTTTAAAACAAAACTCCCTTATCCAATAAACAAACACAATTTAAAAAATTTATGTTCCCGTCAAATTCTTTCTTACAACAACATTAAGTGTAATGTTAAGCGTTTATTTTAATTTCAAAAATCCGTTTTCCTGAAAGAAAAAACTAGTTTCATTTTCCTTCTAAACTAACCTCATAAGCAGCCTTATGAGTACGGTATTAGAAAAAAAATTTAAACTCTTTCCTTTATTGCTTTAAAATTTATAAGCCTCAGCTTTTTTCAACGTTGAGTTGAGATGAAATTTGCCTGCTTCTCTAAAACAGCATTAAAAAATGGTATATAGTAAAATTTGCATTTTTCTTCTTTCTTTCACACATTTAGTCAGGTTGTTCACGTAAATCTTCCTGTAATGGTTACATTTTTGTTCTCTTGATAATTATGTAGAACTCATTACACACAAAGCACAGAAAAATATTCTATGTAAAGTTTCTTATTTTAGTGCCTTTTTTTCCCCGAGTGGCTTATAACGCGCGATAAAACAGGTCAATGGACCTCAATTCATTTGATTATGTTCAGTCCATATGCACCCAAAGATAGTCTGGGATATACACAAGAACGGTGATATATTATATAGAGCTAGGTGGATTACTCTATGTGGTGGAATGAATGCTGCTTGCAATGCGAAACGCTGAAATCTGATAGAGTGCTCTAGATGGCATTTTCGCTGATCGGATTGGGAAGTTGTGATCACATTTTTGGCAACAGCCCAAAAACCAGAAATTGCAGCATCAGATGGAACATATTATTTATAACTGGAAAGAGCTTTTGTTTGAAAATTTTGGGTTGAATATTTCGTGGTTTTTTCCCCCAGGAAAACATGTCATATTTTTAACCCAAACTTTAGAGAGGGTACTTTTGTGTCTTAAAAATGTTCTAGGGGCATTCCAAGCAAAGTGGTCCTGAGGTCCAAAATATTAAAAAATTCTACAAAAGCGGTTTTAAGTAGTTGAAAGTGCACATTTTAATAAAATAACAAATATAATTTGATTTAAGAAAATCGAGAGAGCGAATATGTGAAATAACTATGTTACATATACAAAATTCACTTTTTTCAATGAAATCATAGTGAGGACACATTTTCTGTTTAAAAATCAATAAACATAATAATGAAAAAAATATTAATATACATCATATTAAGTACATCAGTTGGGACACAAAATATTTGACATAAATTCATTTTTTAATTTTTTTTTAAATATTATTAGGTGCTTCGTTCCAAAATTCCTTTGCAGCCACACAAGTCAAAATTAATGTATACACGTTACAGTATTGATTGATAAATTTTAGGCCTACTAAAGTACTGCTAGTATGCATTTTCCTGACAAAACCTTACTTATATAGGGTATGCTGACCAATGAATGAACACCTCGTATTTTTCCTAAAAAAAAAAAGGTTTAGAAACATTTTTCTTAGATGAATTAGCAGAACTAACTCCTTTCTACACATTTACCGAAAAAAAATAACCAGAAAATGCTGCATTTGTCCCCTGGTAGAGACGTTCATTTACAGGGTCTGGGTACATTTTTCCTTTTTAACCCATCATAAAACCTGATGCAGAACCATAAAAGCTCTCCCAACTTTTTTTTTTTTTTTTAATACTGCGCATATCATCTGAAGTATTTTTACTGTCATGTGTCAAATGCAATTTTTTTTCCAGACGATATGAATTTTTGAAATTGAAAATTTGCGTAGGTGTTCACACGGGTGCCCTCAGTGGGGGGGCACCCGTGGGGGGGGCCGTGGTGGCCCGATCGGTAAGGCATCGGACTCGTGTCCGGAGGGACCCGGGTTCGATCCCAGCCGATCAAAGATCCACCGTCTTGATTAATGGTGGCAGGGAGGGGTTAAAAATGTCGTGGTCACAAGTCCTCCAAGTGAAACGATACCTCTGGTGGTGCTGGGCCTAGGGTTCGCTCGACCCTAGGTTCTGGTTCAAAATTAAAAACAGAGCGCCCTTCAGGGCCCTATCCCGGTTAAACCACGAAGCTGTGGTAGGTACGGGGGACCCTGGAGGTGTGAAATGAAATGAAATGAAATGAGGGGGGATTATGGCGCAAGTTGCGCAATCAAAATTTTTGGGAGGATTTTTTAAAACTAATTTTTTTATTTACTTATTTATTTAAATTATTTACTGATTTTTTTAACAAAAATTATTCATTAATTAATATTTTTAATTTAAATTAGTTCTTTTATTTCCTTATTATTATTATTTATTTATTTATTTTGTGTGTGAGAGTGTGCTGGGAATGTCTGGAAGAGAAAAAAAAAGCGATTCTGTTCTACGCATAATTAGTACTTTTAGAAAATTAATAATAAATAAAAAAATAAAAGATAATGTTTAAAAGAATAAATAAATAATATTTAAAAAAAATAAATGTAAAAAAAATACTTTAAAAAATAAATAAAATAAAAAAGAGAAGTAAAAATACAAATAAAAAGCACAAGAGAATTGTGAAAATTTTTGGGGGGAGAATTTGCGCCATTGAGCTTGGAGGGGATGGGCAGCCCTGGGTGTCCATTCACTGGCCTGTCTACCCTATATGGCCTACTGTTAATAATTTTTGTTTTCCCAAATCTTAAAACAAATCATAGAAATATTAAAAAGAACTTGAAAAGATAGAAAAAAATGTAAGCAAAATGGTCACACAAAATTAAAACTCGATGAGTTTCTAATTAAGCAATCTTTTTTTTTTTTTTTTTTTGTAAATTATTTTAATTATGTCTTTTGACAGAAATGATAAATGCCGATCAATTTCTTTTAAAACAAAGTTGTTTTAAAGTCAAAAAATACAAATGGAGAAAATATTATCTGAATATCACACACGACATACTGGAATGCTACTAAGCTGTTACAATTAGTTAACCCTGCTTTGTTCCCTAATAATTTTGATTGTAAGCAGAAGAATGTAATTGTCTTACATAGCGTATTTTAAAATTTCGTATTTAAAAAAATGAAATGCGATAAAAATAATAATAACATTCAAATTTTTTTCAGCTATCTATGTAGATCAACCTGAAAAAAACGAAACACGAGAAAAAGAATATGTTCTTTTTATTCAGCTCGTTATACTGGTGACGATGAGAAACGCTACGTAAAAACAGATGAGAGTGACAGTAGCAATGATGATGCTGACGCAAACATTTGTAAAAATGTTTATTTATGTGACAAACATAGTGAAAGTTGATTGAGATATGGAAAGTGTTTTCATTGGTTTTATAATATACTAGCAGAACCCGGCAGACGTTGTTCTGCCTAGATGTATATTTCGTCTCCACATGGTGTTTTGGATGTAAAAATCTATAAAGATTTGTTGAAAATAGGCTGAAAATAAAACGTAGAGACACATAAAATGTATAATGTGACTGGACCATGAATAGCTCTTTTAAATTAATTAAAAAGGAGAGAGAGAGCAGTGAATAGTAATAAAATGAAATTGACATATTTACAATAGAATGTGACTGGACCAAAAATAGCTACTTTAAAAGTTATAAAAAAAAGCACAGTGAACAAAAATAAAGAGAAATGTGCACATTTACAATTACATTGCAAAACTGCACTTGACAATCCAAAAGGTAGACCATAATCGTTCTTCTAAATTCAAAAAAAAAAAAAGCACGGTAAACAATACCAATGAGAAATTTACACATTTACAATTACGTTCTAAAAATGCCCTGGACATTCCAAAAAAGTAGACCATCAATTGCTACTTCAAAAAAAGAAAAAAAAAAACACGATGAACAGTAATAAAGAGAAATATACATATTTACAAAAGTTGACCATCAATTGTTCCTTTAATTTCAAAAAAAAAAAAAAACCACGCTGAACAACAATAAAGAAAAATTTTCGTATGTACAATTACGTTGTAAAAATACACTGATCAAGCCAAAAAAGTAGACCATCAATTGCTTCTTTTATTTAAAAAAAAAAAAACGAAAAAAAAACAAAAAAAAAAGCACGGTGAACAAAAATAAAGAAAAATGTACATATGTACAATTACGTTGTAAAAATGCACTGATCAATCCAATAAAGTAGACCGTCAACTGCTCCCTTAAATTAAAAAACAAAAAAAAGGGTGAACAATAATAAAGAAAAATTTACCTATGTACAATTACGTTGTAAAAATGCACTGATCAGCACGAAAAAGTACACCATAAATTACTCCCTTAAATTCTAAAAAAAAAAAAGCATGGTGAACAATAATAAAGAAAATTTTACGTATATACAATTACGTTGTAAAAATGCACTGATACATCCAAAAAAGTAGACCATCAATTGCTCCCTTCAATTCAAAAAATCAATTTGAATATTATATTTGGCGCTAAATGTACACCATTCCGTAAGGCGTTAAAATAATTTCCAACATTGCGGTATATCATAGCAAATAGTATGGACATGAAAACGAACTATTGATTGGATGTTTGGCGAGAAAATATAGTTGATAATACTTTGATTGAAAACAGCAATAGGTATAAAGAACAAAATAGTGTTCGTCTGGAAAATAATGCATGACATCTAAGCCTCTACAAATCTAAAGGAGTTCCGAAATATGAAACTGAATCTCATTTGTTTTTAAAAGAAGATTACTCTGTTAATCAAATACCTTTTTTATCCTTTATACTTGAGATAGTTATTGGGAAAACTTCCATTATTGAGGGCTCTTGGCGCGATTTAAAAGATCGCCAAATTTTCGGTAGCAAGCAATTCTAACTATCTGCCAGAGAGTTGAGTTGATACACTAAATACTCAATTGGATTGATGAAAGCCTTCGAAAATGGAGTTTTAAATTGAAATTACAAAGACAGAATCAGGTCTAAAATTGAAATAAAAAAATAACTACCCATCGGATTTTGTTGAAACTGGTCTCTAAACCTTCCCAGTACCAAAAGGACCAAACGATGAAAATTTCAGCCAAATCTCCCGAGTAGTTTCTGAGATCTTAGGGAACACACACACACATATATATACACATTTACCAACATTCATTTTTATATATATAGATAAATAAATGAAAAAGAAAGCGCCAAAATTCATTTCTTTACAATCTTAGATTGTTAACCAGCAGCACTGTAAAAAAAAATATGTAACCTTACCCCATAAAAACGGTGGCAGCAGTGCTGCCTCCACTGCTATGAAGTAACTCAACCAAAAAAGACCACGGTGGCCTAGAGGTAGAGTCTTCTCCTCGTAAACAAGAGGTCGCGGGTTTGAGTCCCGTCTTGCCCATGGATGTTATTTCAACCTCTCTGTGCTGTAAATCTGTTCTGGGCTTGTCAGGAGGCAAAGCACATAGTAAGTGGTCCTCGTGTATGTCGAAGCTGATTGCTTTTGTATGAACTTAACCAACATATGTGGTGTTAAGTAATGCATCACCACATATGGAAGGTAGTAATATTAACTATAGCGTAAAGATTCAAAAATTACTGTGTGTGTGTAAGGTTACATTAGAATTCTCTGTCAAAATAAAGAAGAGCTTTCCTCAGGCTGGAAGATTACGTTCGATTATTAGGTTATTTAATGTTTGTCAGGCTCATGCTTTCCCACTACCAATCATTTTTACACAAATTCTTAATTTTAATTGCACACCCAGGGACGTCATTTCAAGTTTTTCCAGGGGGGGGCAAAGGGTAAAAACACAATACAATTTTACCAGACAACAACAAAACCATGCCCACTTATATGTAAATACATTCATTTCACAAATTCAGGGGGGCAATTGACCCCCCCCCCTGCCCCCTAAATGACGGACCTGTGCACACCATAGGATCGAACCGTGAACATACCGCGTACAAAGCAAGTGCGTTTGCCCACTCGGCCGGTTAAGGAAGACTTTAGTTCTCTTCATAAGACTTTAAGAGCTTTGAGCTGATGTTTGTCTTCGCTTGCGCTTTGAATTTGATCTTTTCCCTACCCCTTCTTTCAACACTCTGTTGGAAAATAAAACATCGAATCTATTCTATTCTGGATATCTCCTCTCCCTTGATTACTTTTTCAGACATAAGTTATAGCATTTCCTGTCAATGTAAATTTAAATATATTGGACAGACTCGTCGTTTTCTTAATTTCCGCATCAAAGAACACGAGAATTGTGTACAGAAACAGGACAGTAAACGGCTCCTCCATTTCTCGACACTGATGGTCCTGTAATCATAATTTTGATTTTTCTTCTGCTAAAACTATGCATAGGTGTTCCTCTGTTTTTGATTTAGATTTTTGGAGAATCTTATTGTATCTGAAAAAATTCGAATTAAGTAGTTAATAATTTGTCGAGCACACCCCCTCTCCTTGGTATTTGGAAATCTTTCTTTTAATATTCCTTTGTCCAATACGTTTTCCCGCACATAGATGTAACTGTTTTGTTCCTCTGACGTAGAAGCTTCCGGTTCCCACTTCTTGGTTGACTTATTTATTCTGGTTCATCTTAGCTACCCCTGTTCACTTGTCAGTCTTTGGCATGTGAACCTGTCTTTTTATTTTTATGCACTGATGATGGGGCTTGCAGTTTATAGCCCCGAAACAGCTGTTTGCTGAATTGTAAACTCTTTTTAATCGTATTTATTTGTAGTTTTAAACGTTGTCTATTTTTACTCATTTCACATAGTACAAAGTTTTCGACTGCTGTTTTACAATAAGTTACTCCTTTCTCCAAATTGCATCTGAGGTGATTTTGGATATTTAAAACACTACCTACTCTCTTGCCCACACCCTAGAGCCCACCACTCCCCCTATAGTAATCAAAACATGAGAGACAACTGAAGAGTCCTCTCCCATATTGACCTTAAAGCTCACAGATGCATGTTAAATCTATTACACTTTCTTGAAGCCAACAGGACCCTGCTCTTCCCCGACCTAAACTAAAATTCCCTTAATTACTCTTTCTTTTGTTATCCATGACATCTTCTGATTAAGTTTCTCTCACCTATCCTCATTACACAATCTTCCGTCCAACACGTGATCTTAACCCATAATTTTTTTGCACACACCTTTTCATTCACTTAGTGAATTTGCTTTTTTTTTTTTTATTAATCTGTTTGTTTCGTTTTGTATTGTTTTCTTCTTTGTGTCCCTATGTTTTGTAAGTCCTTTGTCTTGCTGTTTTTGTATTGTACCCTGTTATTTGTCTTGTACTATTTTTATTGTCTGTAATGTTTTGATGTCATGAATAAATTTGGACACCGACTCCGACTGCCGGCTTACGAAACCTGGAAAATGACCTGGCAGTCATTCTACGACAGTCGGTAGGGGCAGGGCCGTGATAGCCCAATCGGTAAGGCGTCGGACTCGTGACCGGAGGGACCCGGGTTCGATCCCAGCCGATCAAAGATCCACCGTCTTGATTAATGGTGGCTGGGGGACGTTAAAAATGTCATGGTCACAAAGTCCTCCAAGTGAAACGATACCTCTGGGGGTGCTGGCCAAGGGTTTGCTCGGCCCTTGGTTCTGGTTCAAAAAGAACAGAGCGCTCTTCAGGGCCCTATCCCGGTTAAACCACGAGTTGTGGTAGGTACGGGGACCCTGGAGTGTATGAAGTTGGTAGGAGCACTCTCCCTAGGAACTTTAACTCTTGGTGGAACTTTACGCAGGCTACGTGAAACTTTCCTCCAGCAGTTAAAGTTTTCTAAAATCGGAACAACTTACTCAAGAAAATGTGTAGCGTTACACTCATTAACAATGGTAACCTTGCACAATTTTTTATAGTGCACTACATGTTCTATAAAATGTATGATGATGCATGTAAAAGTGGAATAATATTTGTTCTCAATTTATTCCTTCGACTTCCTAACACTTCCTATGCATAGGATATTGGGAACACCCAGTGGGCAGTCAGTGTTTGGAACAAAATTTTTAGAGACTGAAAAATGCTGCTGTTCAGCTATTTTTCATGTTCACATCTAACATGCTGATGACACTGAAATTTCATTGCGTGAATATTTAGCCACACAATATCACAACTTCAGACCAATTTCAAACATTTTTGCGAAATATTTATACTTTTTAGAAGTAAATTACTCTAAATGTGCAATATTTAGGTCCCATACCTTATTTAAAAGCTGTTACAATGACTCCACTTTTCCAAATTGAATACAAGGAATTACCTTGCCGTACTCTCCCATTTAAATGACTGTTTCTGTGAGAAATTACTATCTTTTCTTCAAGTAACAGTTTCTATTTCCATAAACGTAAGTTTTAATTAAAAATTTCTATTGATTTGAACGATCTGCGAGCAACACTGAATATTAGATCCGTTCGTTAATCAAGTATATTTAATTGTGCGTTAATATGAATGTATATTTTCTTATTTTACAGTTTTAATTAATTGCAAGTTATGATTAAAAATAGGATAAAAGGAAAACAAGTAAAAATGTCGGCGTTGAATGGAAAAGAAAATGTTAACTCTACAGACAAGCAGTTCGTTGAAAAAGCATAGAAAATCTTAATTAGCATTTCCTTTCGAAAAATCATTTTCTGTTCTGACACAAACTTCAATTAATTAACATTATTTTTCACATCAAAACCGAAAATATGATCTATTCGTTAGCTTAAATTAACAAACGTGGTATGATTTCCTTGTAGAAAACTATGGAAAAAATTTACATGATGGCCATAAATAGTCGTTATTTTCAAAATCTTTGAAACGAGAAGATAATTAAAAATGTTAATATTTTATGCAAGAAATACTTTGCATTAGAAATTTATTTCGGCATTGTGTTTTGCGTTCACTAATAGATTGAATGCTATTGCTTTTTAATGTGATGTCCACAGAATAGGGTATTGATTTGGTAAGCTAAGTATACACTAAAACATGTTTTCTAAGTTAAACCGCAATGTTTAAAAATTAGTATTATAGATACTAGATAAGACAAAAAACATCTGTTTTGATGCTGTTTAAAATTTGCATTATTAACACGAAATCAAGACACAAAAATCTTTCACACTAATATGAGTTTTTCACAAAACAGAAAGAAAATATCATTTGAAAATCTTTGTCTTTTTAAAAGATATATATATATATATATATATATATATATATATATATATATATATATATAAAAGAAAGTCGTGTTAGTTACACTATTTATAACTCAAGAACGGCTGTACCGATATGGCTAAAAATTGGTGGGTAGGTAGCTTAGAGCCAGGAGACGGACATAGGCTATAATTTATGTGTGTCAGTTACATAAATAGAAAAACTGTCTTATTGACTAAGCCTTTTTTGACACCTCCATGGCTGAGCGACATAAAGCACACGTTCTGGCAGCTTCCGGTGCGCAGTAAACAGGTTGTAAGTTAGCGGTGCGTTGAGTGTTATTTGACTTTTTTGTGAAGTAAATTATAAACAAACGCGTTACTTCCCTTGAAATTTATATGTGATAAGCTGTCAGAAATGATTGTCACTTAAGAGCTTTTACGCCTCTGAGGCTGAGACGTAGAAACCGCTTGGTGGGATGGCTCCTGCACTGCAGTTAAAGAGGTTGTTCTTCTCACTACTATCCTATCTTCTATATATATATAAAAGAAAGTCGTGTTAGTTACACTATTTATAACTCAAGAACGGCTGTACCGATATAACTAAAAATTGGTGGGTAGGTAGCTTAGAGCCAGAAGACGGACATAGGCTATCTATATATATAAAAGAAAGTCGTGTTAGTTACACTATTTATAACTCAAGAACGGCTGTACCGATATGGCTAAAAATTGGTGGGTAGGCAGCTTAGAGCCAGGAGACGGACATAGGCTATAATTTATGTGTGTCAGTTACATAAATAGAAAAACTGTCTTATTGACTAAGCCTTTTTTGACACCTCCATGGCTGAGCGACATAAAGCACACGTTCTGGCAGCTTCCGGTGCGCAGCAAACAGGTTGTAAGTTAGCAGTGCGTTGAGTGTTATTTGACTTTTTTGTGAAGTAAATTATAAACAAACGCGTTGTTTCCTTTAAAATTATAAGTGATAAGCTGTCAGAAACGATTGTCACTCAAGAGTTTTTACGCCTCTGAGGCTGAGACGTAAAAAGCGCTTGGTGGGATGGCTCCTGCACTGCAGTTAAAGAGGTTGTTCTGCTCACTACTATCCTATCTTCTATATATATATAAAAGAAAGTCGTGTTAGTTACACTATTTATAACTCAAGAACGGCTGTACCGATATGGCTAAAAATTGGTGGGTAGGTAGCTTAGAGCCAGGAGACGGACATAGGCTATAATTTATATGTGTCAGTTACATAAATAGAAAAGCTGTCTTATTGACTAAGCCTTTTTACGAAGCCTTTTTTGACACCTCCATGGCTGAGCGACATATAGCACACGTTCTGGCAGGTTCCGGGACGCATTAAACAGGTTGTAAGTTAGCGGTGCGTTGAGTAGTATTATTTGACTTTTTCGTGAAATAAATTATAAACAAACGCGTTTATTTCCCTTGAAATTTATATGTGATAAGCTGTCAGAAACGATTGCTCATTCCTGGAATCCCGATGATCCCAACCGATATGCCGTTTGAATTTAAAAACCTTCAATTTCCGATCCGTCTTGCATTTGCCATGACCTTTAACAAATCACAAGGCCAATCCTTAAAAGTTTGTGGTTTGAATCTAGAACATCACCGTTTTTCCCATGGTCAATTATATGTGGCATGTTTATCGGTCGGAAGACCATCTGCGTTGTTTCTTTTTTGCGCCTGATAATGAAACAAAAAATGTTGTGCATCACAAGGTACTTTAGTGAAGAGCAACCTATGTACTAAAATACAGAAACAATAATGAATGATTAATGTAGATACTTAATTTTTTTTTGTATTTTCTAATAATAAAAAACTTAATAAATTCAAAAATTTTCTTATTTATTGCCTTTAAGGCGGAACAGAGTTCGCCGGGTCAGCTAGTATATATATATATATATATATATATATATATATATATATATATATATATTAATGCGCAATTTTATATTATATTAATATATATAATAATATATATATATATATATATATATATATTAATATAATATAAAATTGCGCATACTGTAGAAAGATGTTAATAATGAAATAACTAACGCCTGAAGAAAAAAAAGAACTTATAGCTCTTGAATTTCTTGAGCTCTTTGCATAAACTAAAAAAAATAAAAGTAAAAATGACATCTCAACATAGAAAATCCACTATATATATATATATATATATATATATATATATATATATATATATATATATATATATATATATATATATATATACACTGAAGTGACAAAAGTCATGGGATAGCAATATGCAAATTTTCAGATGGCAGTAGCATCGCATAGAACAGGTATAAATGCGCAGTGCTTTTACAGAGCTTTCATTTCTGTTCAAGTTATTCATGTGAAGAGGTTTTAACGTGATGATGACCGCACGACGTGAATTAACAGACTTTGAACGCGGAATGTTAGTTGGAGCTAGACGCATGGGTCATGCCATTTCGGAAATCGTTAGAGAATTCAACATTCCCAGATCCACTGTGTCAAGAGTGTGCCGAGAGTATGAAATTTCAGGCATAACATCCCACCATGGACAGCGCAGTGGTCGACCGCCTGCACTTAAAGATCGAGACCGGCGACGTCTGCAAAGAGTCGTAAATTCTAACAGACAAGCAACACTGCGTCAAATCACCGTAGAAATCAATGTGGGACGTACAATGGACGTGTCTGCTAGAACTGTGCGGAGAAATTTGGATTTCTTGGGCTATTCCAGCAGAAGACCGACTCGAGTGCCTTTACTGACAGAACGACATCGCTTGCAGCGACTCTCGTGGGCACGTGAGCATATCGGTTGGTCCCTAGATGAATGGAAAACCGTGGCCTGGTCCGATGAGTCACGATTTCAGCTGGTAAGAGCCGATGGTAGGGTTCGAGTGTGGCGCAGACCCCACGATGCCATGGACCCAAACTGTCAGCAAGGCACTGTTCAAGCTGGTGGTGGCTCCGTAATGGTGTGGGCTGTTTTTTCATGGCATGGACTTGGTCCTCTAGTGCGACTGGACCGAACATTGACTGGAAATGCTTATGTGCAGCTACTTGGAGATCACTTGCAGCCATTCATGGACTTCATGTACCCAAACAACGATGGGATTTTTATGGATGACAATGCGCCATGTCCCCGGGCCACAACTGTTCGCAATTGGTTTGAAGAAAATTCTGGACAATTCCAACGAATGATTTGGCCACCTAGATC
>JAXGGA010019540.1:0-19899 GCA_038373865.1 Uloborus plumipes
TGAATGGAGACAATTAATCATTAATCGTTATAACTATATATGATGAAATTTCTCGAAAATTAATCATTCTTTTTATTTTATTCAAATCTTCATTTTCCGACCGTTTCAAAAAGATAGGTCCACTTTCAGAAATTTTGCATCAATCACGCTTACTTCCAAAAAAATTGCATAAATATCGTTGCTTAGTCTTACTGCTGAATTATGCTATTTGTTAATCCCGCATTGGGTACATTTAAACAGATTTGAATGTCACGTTGTAATCAAACAAAATGGGTTGTCGTTGTAGTCTTTCGCTGTTCGAGCAGGGGAAAATTGATGCATTTAAAAAGTGTGCGCAATTGGTTAGAAAAATAGGTAAGGTTTCAAACAGATCGCCTAACGTTGTAAGCATTTTTTTGCGAGTTAGAAATGCTCATGGCAGTAAAGAATCATCTGGCCGCCCATCAAAAGTGACACCCCGACAAAGAAGGACTATCGTAAAGGACATAAAGTCTGTAAATATGAGCTTGTCCACTTTGGCCAGACAACAAGACATTTCAACATCAAAATCTACAGTTCATAGAGTGGTGAAAAAAATTGTGCAATTAGTTTACTTGAATAGGAAGGTGGCTCCGAAATGGACTAAAAAGCACAAAGAAAAGATATTGAGATATGCACTGGAAGATTGGCATCGAGTGATATTCAGTGATGATTAGAAGTTCAACCTGGATGGTCCAGAGGACTGGCAGTATTACTGGTACGATCCCCGTAACGATAGACGGATATTCTCTCTGAAGCAAGCTGGTGGTTGTTCCGTTATGGTATGCGCCGGATTCGGTGGGGCAGGAGAAACCAATATAGCATTTGTAGACATTAGCTTGGATACTGTAGGCTATCAATAGCTGCTTGAACAATATTTTCTTCCACAATCAGAGCACATTAGAGAACCCATTCTTCATCTTTCAATGGGATGGTGTTCCTTTGTACACTGCAAAGTCCTTTTTCAGAATGTTTTATGGATACTGTTGTACATTTTTCAATTGGACACTTTGTTGCCCCGACTTAAATACGTTAAAAAACATGTGGGGTATACTCGCAAGACCGGCGTTTGTAGGCGGAGGGCAGTACAATAGTGCAGCAGACTTGAAAACGGCCATCTCCTCCGAATGGTTAAAAATTGACACAAATTGTTCGCAAATACTTGTAAAAACTATGCCGAATAGGATTTATGAGCTGATTCATAAAAAAGGTAGCAAAATTTCCAATTAATTCAACAGTAACTTGATGCTTGGTTAGGTGGACCTATCTTTTTGAAACAGCTGTTTCATGTAATTTTTGATTTCCTCATTATTCCTATTATTTATATGTTATTCATGTATTATTTCTCATTGAATGAAGTAATGTAGTTTATGAAATAACACTTTGTACTCAAAAGAACCTCTTTTACCAGCATAACTTTCGTTTCTACTGGTGGACCTATCATTTCGACACGCACTGTAATTAAGTCTTGGGTTTTGAATTCTAAAACAGAAGTTTTACATCAACCTGTTAAACATTCTGAAGAAAATTATAGTTAATTTTGTATTGCTTGGATGCTGAAATGGCATAAAAAATGAAAATGTAGAAGAAGTTACTTTTTTATGTTTTCAAACTTATGTTATATCAATGCACCTATGCACATTCAACAGATATTTTGCTTTATAAAATACGCGTTTAATATCGCTTTCACAGATTATCTGTGTCTACGATGCTATAAATCAAGTATGACTTGGGCTCTTTATTCTTTAAAACATGTTAATATCAACCAGTTAAGGACTACGAACTACAAAAAAGTTACAGTTAGTGTTGGATTATTTGGGCGTTTCAGTGGTATAAAAAAGCAAAGGTGAGACATTTTTTTTTTATTTTTACTATTAGAAAGTTCATGTAATGTTTTGATGAAATACAAAGTGTCAAATGAATCACGCACGATTTTTGAAAATTCACTTTTTGTACAGTTTTTTATGTTCCAAAATACTGTCGTACAGAATTTCATAAAAGTCGTTCGATTAGTCTGGGCTCCATTTTAGCAATAGACAGGCAGACATATTTGGGTTTTTAACAATTCTAAACACAAAGGTACCCGAATAATCTCAATTACCTTAAAATTGAATAAACTCTAAATTGCGTCACAACCCGTCTGTGTTGTAATAATAGTAAAGTTATCTCAACTATACAATTATTCCTTGGCTTCGAGAATGAATTCTAACTATGTCATTCACCATTCACTCTATCTATATCATTTAAATCTCGCAAACAACAGGTGTTTCACAATAATTTCATTATTCCACAGGGAAAGCACATTGTGCAGGCGCCATATATTGATTATAGTTCCCTAAAAGGCATTTACTAATTCAATGTATAACTAAATGGAAATTTATGATCAAAAACATATTCTATGAGTGAAATATTTAATCCAAAAAAGTTGGAAGTTTAATAGAAGATCTTGAAAATTTCCCAGGATTTATTGCAACCTTTTCGAAAAATAGTGAATTATTTCTGAATATTTATTTCGACTTATTATTTTCTATATAGCATGCTTCTTGGAGCCGCTTAATAATTTAATTCAATGCTTTTAGCTTTAAACCAATTTATCATGAAAAAAAAAAAGATTTTACATCGTGCTTTTGTTTTTTGAGAGAAATTTTTGCGTCCCTTTTCTTGATAGACGTTACTTCAAAGGGAAAGTTTAAAAGCTCTATTCATAATTTAATTTTTTGTGAATTTATGAATTTACATTTTTCAGAATTTGATCTCTATGTAATTTAACAAAAATGGCATTCTCACAATTCAAAACTCAGAAAAGCCGTACTTACTTGACGCTATTTTATAGCGTAAAATTATAAAATATTTACTTTCAGATGCTGGTTGGAAATTGGTCACATTAAAACCTCATTTGGGCTGTGAGTTTAAGTATGGAAAAGTTTGTTATAAAAGAATAATTTAAATACATTTGTTTTTTCATTTTGTGTATGATAGATACCGTTAAACGGGGTGCAAAAACACGCAGTTAATAAAATGAAACTCCCGAATCATGCAAAGAAATTCTCTATTAATATACTGTCGTTTTTGGGGTTTTTTTTTTTAAAGGTAATATAATAAGAAGTAAGAGAAATTTACTTTCGTCCTTCTGACAACACTACTGGCAAAGTGTGCATGCTAAATAAAGCGCATACTAAATAATAAAATTATATTTTCTTGCAAAAGAGAAAAAAAGCATGATACAGCGAAATCACTATTTCATGTCTTCCAACAATCCTAAAGCACCAAATAAAACAAAAGGAAGTGATTGTAAAAGTAATTATTTAAAACAAAGGCATCAGCGTGAATAAATTCAACTCAAATCTTATCTCTAGTCCAATTATCATAAACAACTGAAATGTGTATCTTACACGTAATATCATATTACATACAACACATAATATTTCATTTACGATAGAGTAAAATCAATTCATTTCAACATTTCAGAAATTTTGACAGTGTGTCCTCGAAATTGTTAGAAATCAGAATCTAACGCGTTATAGGAGGGAGGTGTGCTACTCGATTACTACGAAATGGAAACTTCGTTACAAATTGTTCGATTATTCAATTGAACTTAATTGAGAATTTCAAGAATCTGCAATTACATTTTAGATTTACTACATTGGATAAACAGTTGCAGAGTTTGTACGTAACATAAAATGAGTTAGGTTGTTACATTGGCCAGAGCGGCTTAACTTTATTGCTGTGAGACACGTTTAGTGTTATGTTAATGGTGAATATTCATATTATATAAACAGCTTATAGTGATATGATTTTCTGTGTTACGAAAGTATAATACAGTATCCAAAACACTGTTACCTTGGCTAGAGCGATATAACTTTGTTGCTATGAGACACGTTTGGAGTTATGCTAATGTTGAGTATTCTTGACTATATTTGAAGTTAAAAATCAACGTAAATAAAGCACAAACAACATGTTGTTTGCTGAGCTTCCTGCACTGAGGAAGGGGCTCCATTGTAGCCTTGAAATAGCTATTTGCTGTACTTTCTACCTTATTTGTGCTTTATTTACGTTGATTTTTGACTTCAAATATAGTTCAGCACAAAGCTTATTTGATCATTTTTCATTCATTTATTCTTGACTATTTGCACATAACATTCAAAATATAAAAAAACTTAACATTAAATAAACAAATAGTGCACCGAATATTAGTAGTCTGAATCAATATTTAAAAAGTGCATAACAAAAACTTCATTAATTTGTAACAACACAAATAATTTTGACTTACACTACTACATAGAATACGAGTCAATTTTTTTTAATTTCTTTTATTACTATATGCCTTGATTTTCTAAAATAACTGAGTGAAATAGACTACATAATTTAAAGGCTACTAGATGGATGGCACAAAAAACCGCGTAAATATTTCACAATTTCACTTTGCTCCACTATTTCATTTTGCCCCACATTTCCCTACATTATATGTGGAACAAGAATAAACCTAGGCTCAACCTTAAAGTAGCCACAAAAAAACCGACCTCCAAGTTTAAATAAATATTCACTGCTTTCCTCTAGCTAATTTTTGCACTGCTATTCAACATACAGAGCAAGAATATGACTTCTAAAATGCTAGAACCATAATCGTAAATCTTTACTTCGATTAGCTCTTTTCTGAGTTTACGATACGCATTTTCTCCAACCAAGAATGATAGTAATCGTCTTCTCATACAAAAGTTATTTAACACGAGCCAAAGATATGTCTTTAAACACTTCCGATCAACTTTATTGTTTAACGCGTCGTAAAATTCTTTCAGTAAATAGCTAGCTTAGTTCCATATTTGATTCGAAATGCCTCACTTCAATAAAAAGGTAAAATTTATGAAGATTTGATCGCGAATTTATTTACAGTTGACAGATTTTTCAGAAGCTGACCGATATTGCGTTGAAAATAAAAATCCGAAGAAATATCATTAAGTTGTAAAGTTTATGTGCGAAAGAAATGTGACGATAACTATCTGCTCTTATTTTCCCTCATCAATGTTATTTATCCTTGTTAAACCTATAGAGGTTAACTAAGAGAAAATAAAAAATTTTACAGGTCTTTCGATTCACCCTATCTGCAGGGAGAATCGAAATACCTCTAAAAAATCATAGATATAAATGAAAATTGTTCACCATGTTTTGTCGAACATAACCTACTATATATTATTGATCTTTACAGCTAACTTTTTTACTTCCTTTTACGTAGTAAAGGAAGTATTGTGATCGCGAAAAAAAAATCACTCAAATTTGAGTCTAAATTTTGATTTTGTTCACCCCCGAATAAATGTTCCGTTGTTATTTCGACCTGTCAGCACGTGCATATGTACCTACCAACATATAAGCAGCCGAAAAATCCTTTTCAACCATCCCCGAGTTAATTACGACGAGTTTTCTCGTGACGTCTGTATGTACGTATGTGCGTATGTATGTATGTATGTATATATGTATGTGGGTCGCATAACTCAAAAACTATATGCCGTAGAAGCTTCTAGCTTGGTAGGTAGGCTCTGAGGATGGTCTAGTTGTGCACCTCCCCTTGTGGTTGCATTTGAATGTTCCCAAGGGGGTGTTTTACCCCTTTTTAGGAAAATCAGTGCTAATTTTAATGCAGACTCAAGTGATATGAATTGGCGCGACCACTTGGCGATATGTCGCCAATCTTTTGGTCACCAACTTGGCGACATATCGCCAAGTTGGCGGCAAATTTGGCGAAAAAATTATTTTTTGAATTTGGGTTCAACTTGGCGCTATTGGCGATATTTTGCGAAAAATTCACTGAATGATATTAAAATCAGCAATATTTAAAAAATTAACGATTGTAAAATATTTTTTGCATTGTTTCGTGGCAGATTATGGAAGTAAATATTTGAATTGTTACCTTTCTCACTCCAAGCACTTTTTTTAACACTTAAGGCAACTACTAAGAAATTTTCACGTAAAAGGAAGTAGTGTGGGGTCCATACCAGATTTTTCTGACAGATTACAAGGGTTACGAAATAGTTAAAATACGTATTTCCAGGTTGGTGGCGTTGAAAACAGATTAAATATATCGCCGTTTTGGTTTGCCCTATATTTTCCTACGATTGCGTGTCTCGGATAATATAATATCCCGCTTATTGTAATAAGTTTTCGAGGAAAATAGGCAATTCCATGAAGCGGAATGGACTTCATTTTTTTTCCTTGTATTTAAGCCTTATTATTCGCCGTGCGTCTCTTGGCATAACTTTTACTTTCGAAGTTGACCGTGCAATGCCTCGCAGCGCAGCTAGTTAACGACAAATTATGTAGACAACACTATTGGTTGGCGAAAATGTGCATAGTTACGATATGTTTGAGTCCATTAGTTTTATTTAAACACTAATATTAAACTATTGCTCAACTGGTACATTCCGAGCACAAGGTGTAGTTAAGGTTCTTACGTAACAAAATTCGGTGCCGGCCACCTTCTATAGTGGTCAGAAAAGTCTGACTGGTATGAATCAAATCCTGACTCAGGCACGGATGTACTTCCCTCTCTCTTGTCCTTGTCCTTTCTCTATGAGAATGTGATGTGCTGTGAATCGCTGCCTACCCTTTAAATCTTTTAGCCAGTGTGTTGAGCTAAACTGGACTTCCACCTTGATTGTACTCGTAAAAACGGAAGCCGTATGCATTCCACATTAATTCGAGCAGATCTATGTATTCGTGATCTGGTACCCGAGTGATATAATTAACATCAGCAGCAAATTAGCAAAACTTGGTTGATGATTTTTTTGCCAGCAATTTTGAAATCTTCACACATTTATTAATTTTTGTATTCAGTTATTTATTTAAAGAAACGTCTCCCATTTAAAACAAACAGTTCTTTTATTTCTTAAAAAGAGGGATTGGGTAAAAAAGAGAAAAAGTTCTTTTAACACAGATTTGGAAAATTTAACTACTAGTGACACAGTTCCTATAGATTTGAGTGAAGTAAAGATTTAACACATATAATTGGGTGAAAGATGCAACTAACGGATTAAACCGGCTGAAAATAGCTTTAAAAATGTGTACATGTTTTAAATAAATATGTTTAAAACCATCTCAACTAATCATTTTGGACTTTAAAGTATTAGTGTGGTTGAAAGCTATCGGATGCACAGACGGATGCAATCGGATGCACAGCTCATGGATGCACAGACATCTGACAAAAGCTTTTGTCGGATGTCTGTGCATCTATAAGCTCACAATTTTTTGGAATTGAAAAGGCGTTCCTTGTAACGACGAAACACGTGTCTACAGTATCCCTACGTATTTATGCTTTACATTTATTGCACAGAGGTATTTATATACTTCAGATATCGCTGTGTTTACGTTACTTCATAAAATTTTTCATTGGGAAAAATTCGCTAATACTAGTTGCGTGAAAAACTACTCACAAGTTTCGCGGCTCTTCGCATCCAAAGATGAATAACTCGTTTTCGAACAGTTATTATTCTTACATTTATATCAGATTAGTGTCTTTTTTTTTTTTTTGAATGAAATATTAAAGAAAAGTAGTTCTGGTTAGTAGCTGCCTCGTCACGCAATCTTCTCGTCAGAAAAAAATGATTATGGGATCATGCACGTTAGAATTGGAATGGTATTATGAGTTTTGGTTATGGATTCTCAAACATTATTTTTTTTAAATTATTATTGTTAAAAAACCAGATGTATTATTATAAGCCGAACGATTTTTAATAAAGGAATTTTGACTTTTCGACTTTTATTTTTATTTTATTTTTTGTTATTAAAAGTAGGAGCTAACTGACACTCAGCTCCATTGACTAACAAACTTATAAATAGAGGCATAAAAAGTGTTCTTAAAGGATCACGAATCGATATACAGTATGGAAAAATATTGATAAGGTTTAGTTCTTGAAAACGCATTATGAAGTTTGAGCTCCAAGATTAAAGATAAATTACATAATTCCTAAAAAGCAATAGGTACAAAACACCAAGAGGGAAGGCAGGTTTAGTCGCCAGGGGAACCTCTCACCATAAAACTTATACAATATACACTACTCCAATTCCAGGCCATCGGAGGAAGGTAAGCAACATAGCTTCGAAAAGCAGATACACTGTAAAAAATGAATGTTTTTTTTACAAATATTGTTTATTTTACAATAATAAACTGTAAAATTGCTAATTTTACAGTAATGAACTGTAAAATAGCTAATTTTGCAGTTTATTGCCGTGCATTTTACAGTTTTAAACTGGAACCTCTGCTGCCAGTATTATACTCAGGGCAGCCATTTCAGGTTCTCCCAGGGGGGCAAAGGGTCCAAACACAATGCAATTTCATCGGAAAATATCAAAAAAACACGCCCACTAAAATGTAAATACATTGATTTCTCAAAGTCGGGGGTGCCCCCCCCCCTGACCCCCCCCCCTAAATGACGGGCCTGATTATACTGTTGTTTTTACAATATAATACAATTAAATTTTACGGTAATAAACTGCAAAGTTTCTTACTTTACAGTAAGAAAGTGTAAAATTGCTAGTTTTACTATTAATTACTGTGCATTTTACAGTTTTAAATTGGAACATTGGCTGTCAGAATTATACTGTAAAAACAACAGTTCATTTTTTGCAGTGTCAGCAACATAGCTTCAAAAAGTAGGTAATTTCAAAAATTAGCTAGGAGCAAAATTTATGATGAATAACAACTTCTAGAATATAGAGAAACCCTTTATGTAAGTTCAATTCCGAAAAAACAGCCTAATCAGAATACCTGTGACATGTGTACTTAGAAAGCAAGGGCGGATAAAGAAATTTTTCAACGAGGGGGCGTTTACTTTTTTTACTTATCTATTACTTAGTATCTGATTCCACATGCTTTGGGGGGGGAGGCACTCACATTATTTTATTTATGAAATACAAAGATTTATCTAAGGAGTGGGAAGCAGATAGGTCTCCGAACCTATTATTTCCTTTACGAAAGGTATTCTAAAATTGCGTTTTTAAAGCCTCAACTTCTTAATGATTCAAGCCGAATGTTTTGAGCATCCCCTAATATCATCAAGGGTAGTCAACATTTTCCTTTACCGGAACTTCAGTTTCGAAAAATTACCGGGGGAAAGTCTCTCAACTTCACCCTTTTCCCTAACTCATACACGGACTACAGTTCCGTTTTTAGAGCTGCAATTCAGAAACATTGCCGTTGCCAAATCTCCCGTTGCCCTTCGTCCCAATCACCCCTCTTTTCATCCCGTTCATTCTTGTTAGGAAATGTAAAAGCGAAAATGCAAAACGCAACAATTAAGATGAAAAACAGCAAGTTTGGAAGTAAATAAAAAAAAGACTTACAGTGTAATTTTAAAGTGAAGATTTTAAAAGGAAAAAAAAAGTTCATATTTTGTTTAGCACACTAAGAGCAAATTTCAACAGCAGCAGCAATAAAAAGAGATGGCAGAAAATGTAACATCATTAATGGTGACAATGCTCTTTTTTTTCCCTTTGTTTTGTCGGGGGAATCAGTAACTTTGTATTTGCTGTCTAATACTGCACTATTCAGAGCTTAAAATTCTAAAAGCACAGCAATATTTGAATCAAAGATTACACAGCAACAGCTGTTGAACTCATTTTTTGAGTCATCCGAAGATTTAAAAAAAATGTGTACCGAATGTAAACTGCGGTTTAAGGCAACAAAGAATAGTGTCTAAAATCGACACAAAAATTTAAATTTGGGGAATAACGAAAGTTAATTTCTTATGGATATTAAATAGACCCACCCACTACAAAAAAAATGTTTGAAAAGGAGAATTTTTTTTTTTTTTGGCGGAAACAGCATTTTTAACTCTTATTTTTGTTCTATGCACAAAAATAATATTTTGCTCTTGAAAAAGGTGTTCACTTCATTCTATAAAGGGAGGAATCTTTTTATTCCAAATAAATTTTCGAAGTGCCACTTTACTTCGCTTAAAGGAACATGACAAAAATGTTAAATTTTGGGAAGGGGGAATATCTCATTATCATGTCTTTTGACGGAAGTTGCTGCAAGCAACAGCTTTTTGAGATCTCCCTTTTGTGTATCTTATCTTTGGCAACTGACAAAAAGTCCAGGAAATTCTTAGTGTCGAACTGTCCTTCTTTGAAACATGAAACCTAGAACGTGTGAAACAGATTCTAGTAAAAGCATCTCTTTATTACGAATGTTCGTCGTATATAAAATATTACATAACAAGTATAATAATGGTAGTATTTTGTAAAGATATGGTGAAGTGCATATTTTATATTACTCTAAAAATGCCTTTATTATGCTAAATCCAAACGCTTAAAAGCATTTTTACTTGTGGTAACTCAAAAAGAATTGATGGAAATAGAATATAACTCGTAGTCGTAGATATATGATCACATTTTTATTTAAATTTAATACTTATCAGAATTTTTAAAATTTCACTAAATTTAAAATCCATAAAAACGTTTTCAGACTAAAATATAATTGAAGGGGCAAGTAGATAAAGGTGATATGTGACACTTGAATTTTGCCCATTTACACAAATTCAAATTAGTGCGTGTTCAATTGTGTTAACTCACAAACACAATTGAAGGGGAAAATGAATAAAGGTGATACGTAACATTTTTTTAAATTTCTAGAAAAAGCTTCCAAAAAAATTGTAACCTTATCACCTTTATCCATGGTAACAAGAAGTTCTGTCAAGAACTAAACGAGCCTACTTTCCCGTACATCGACATCAGCATTCTAGCATCTGATCATTATTCTCTTGATCATCTGAGACTAAACATTATGTCAAACATACCTTTTTAGCACTTAAAGCTGATTTCTAAAAGCAAAATATACCCCTCTCATCAGATGAAATAGAGACATAAAAAGTAAATAAATGAATAAATGAAGTTTTGTCGCTCCTTTTAAAGAATGTAACTGTTACAGTTCTTCCGTAGAAAAATTCCTCAATCGTTTTCAAAAAAAAAAAAAGAAATTAAAAGTACAAAGTACATCAAAACACATTTTATCAAAGAAAGGAAAAAAAACTCGTCCGTCGATAAAATGTCTCGATTTTCACTTTTAAACCGTTGCCAGTTGTTAAATATAAATAAAGAATAAAATGCCCTCGTGAATGAAACACTTTTGTTACAAAAAAAAATCGTCTGCCAAAAAAAAAATAGTAATAAATAAAATAACACAAATGAATAAATAAACAAAAAATCGTCTGCACAGTCAGTCATTTTTTTCTGAGCCTGCATTTCCGCCATGTTTGTGGAGTCGGAGTCGGAATCAGAGTCCTCACAGAAGATTAGTCAGAAAAGTACTTTACAAACATTATTTATCAAAACCATTTTTTTACAAAGTTAGTTTGAAGGAAATCCGACTTTAAGTTCCAGGATCAACATTCAACTTAAATTCCCCGTAGGCGCTAATGTTAAATTTTTTTCTGAACGGTTCAATATTGAACGAAAAATGGTTCAAACCAAAAAGCGAAATAAGGGAATGAACCTCTCCGAGATCTTTCAAACAAAAAAAAGTTTATTCCATTCGGATGGTTCACTCAGAAGTTATTAGGTGGGGAAAGGTTGCTTGAACGGTTCAATGTTGAACGAAAAAATGTTCAAATTGAAAATTTAAATACTGTAATGAAGTATCCTTGCTGAGATCCTTCGAACAAAAAAAAAAAAGTTTATTTAAATCGGACTGTTCACTCAAAAATTATTAGGGGTGACAACTTGCTTGAACGGTTCAATGTTGAACGAAAAATTGTTCAAATCGGAAATGTAAATACGGGAATGAAGTATCCTTGATAAGATCTTTCGAACAAAAAAAAGTTTGTTGAAATCGGACTGTTCACTCAAAAGTTAGCATCGCGGGACAGGTTGTTTGAACGGTTCAAAGTTGAACCAAAAATTGTTCAAATCGAAAAATCAAATATGGGAATAAGTTGTACTCGCCGAAATCTTTCCAACAAAAAAAAGTTTGTTCAAATCGGAATGTTCATTCAAAAGTTATTAGGGGGGGGGGAAGGTTGCTTGAACGGTTCAATGTTGAACCAAAATTATTCAAATCGAAAAATCAAATATGGGAATGAGTTGTAATCGCCGAGATCTATCCAACAAAAAAAAGTTTGTTCAAATCGGAATGTTCATTCAAAAGTTATTAGGGGGGAAGGGCTGCTTGAACGGTTCAATGTTGAACGAAAAATTGTTCAAATCGAAAATTTAGATACAGGAATGAAGTATCCTTGAAAAGATCTTTCGAACATAAAAAAGTTTGTTCAAATCGGACTGTTAACTAAAAAGTTAGCATCGCGGGACAGGTTGTTTGAACGGTTCAAAGTTGAACCAAAAATTGTTCAAATCGAAAAATCAAATATGGGAATGAGTTGTACTCGCCGAAATCTTTCCAACAAAAAAAAGTTTGTTCAAATCGGAATGTTCATTCAAAAGTTATTGGGGGGGGGAGGTTGCTTGAACGGTTCAATGTTGAACCAAAATTGTTCAAATCGAAAAATCAAATATGGGAATGAGTTGTAATCGCCGAGATCTATCCAACAAAAAAAAGTTTGTTCAAATCGGAATGTTCATTCAAAAGTTATTAGGGGGGAAAGGTTGCTTGAACGGTTCAATGTTGAACGAAAAATTGTTCAAATCGAAAATGTAGATACAGGAATGAAGTATCCTTGAAAAGATCTTTCGAACATAAAAAAGTTTGTTCAAATCGGACTGTTAACTAAAAAGTTAGCATCGCGGGACAGGTTGTTTGAACGGCTCAAAGTTGAACCAAAAATTGTTCAAATCGAAAAATCAAATATGGGAATAAGTTGTACTCGCCGAAATCTTTCCAACAAAAAAAAGTTTGTTCAAATCGGAATATTCATTCAAAAGTTATTAGGGGGGGACACACAGACAGACCGACCGACAGACCGACAGACCGACACACAAATTCCCCATCTCAATACCCTACTTTCAAATTTTTAATTTTTCGATATTCATTTTACCTTTTCATTTTTTTAACTTGGCGATATTTTTTGGACTTGGCGATATTTTTTTTAACTTGGCGATATTTTTTGGACTTGGCGATATTTTTTAGATGCATTAAGCCAATTTTAATACTTTTTTCGTCTTTCTTTTATTTTTAACGGGAAAGTAGGCTAAAAAGTAAGTTTTTCCAAAATTGTCACAGATCACCTTTATTCATTTGCCCCTTCAATTCCGCTGAAGTATAACCAATTTATTACACAAGATGCTAAATGTTATTTTATACACGCTTGGCTACTTCCTGAATACATACTTACATTCTAAGGCGTTTCCCAACGGTTTAAATTTTTCTAAATAATATAATTCAGTAATAAATACTTAAAATTGCCCCTATTAGTCATAAAGTGAATTATTAATTCTTGCATGCATATGAGCATTGAGGTGTCCCAAAACACAATACAGGAGAAGGGTGCGCAAAAAAAGTCCATCTAGACCAAAAGGACACACCGCATCTCTTTTAGTCTACATGGCCGAAAGTCATTTTTAGCCTACTTTCCCGTTAAAAATAAAAGAAAGACGAAAAAAGTATTAAAAGTAGCTTAATGCATCTAAAAAATATCGCCAAGTCCAAAAAATATCGCCAAGTTAAAAAATATCGCCAAGTCAAAAAAAAATATCGCCAAGTCAAAAAAATAAAAAGGTAAAATGAATATTGAAAAATTAAAAATTTGAAAGTAGGGTATTGAGATGGGGAATTTGTGTGTCGGTCGGTCGGTCGGTCGGTCGGTCGGTCGGTCGGTCGGTCGGTCTGTCTGTCCCCCCCTAATAACTTTTGAATGAACAGTCCGATTTGGACAAACTTTTTTTTGTTGGAAAGATCTCGGCGAGTACAGCTCATTCCCATATTTGATTTTTTGATTTGAACAATTTTTGGTTCAAATTTGAGCCGTTCAAACAACCGGTCCCGCGATACTAACTTTTTAATGAACAGTCCGATTTGAACAAACTTTTTTTTGTTGGAAAGAACTTTTCAAGGATACTTCATTCCCATATTTAGATTTCCGATTTGAACAATTTTTCGTTCAACATTGAACCGCTCAAGCAAGCTGTCACCCCTAATAACTTTTGAGTAAACAGTCCGAAAAAAAATGACTGACTGTGCAGACGATTTTTTGTTTATTTATTCATTTGTTTTATTGAATTTATTATTATTATTATTTTTGGCAGACGATTTTTTTTGTAACAAAAATGTTTCATTCATGAGGGCATTTTATTCTTTATTTATATTTAACAACTGGCAACGGATTAAAAGTGAAATTCGAGACATTTTATCAACGGACGAGTTTTTTTTTTTCTTTTTTTTTTTTTTCTTTCTTTGATAAAATGTGTTTTGATGTACTTTGTACTTTTAATTTTTTTTTGAAAACAATTGAGGAATTTTTCTACGGAAGAACTGTAACAGTTACATTCTTTAAAAGGTGCGACAAAACTTTATTTATTCATTAATTTACTTTTTATGTGTCTATTTCATCTGATGAGAGGGGTATATTTTGCTTTTAGAAATCAGCTTTAAGTGCTAAAAAGGTATGTTTGACATAATTTTTAGTCTTAGATAATCAAGAGAATAATGATCAGATGCTAGAATGCCGATGTCGATGTACGGGAAAGTAGGCTCGTTTAGTTCTTGACAGAACTTCTTGTTTAATGTGGGATAACAAAACCTCACTAGATTTTGACTTCCAGGTCAACAGAAAGCCTAACTGATGATAAAGCATTATCAACCAGTGGTTTATCAGCAGCAGGTAACAGTGTGTTCTTTGAAGAATACACAAATAGCACTTGGATTCTGACTTGACAGTAAGGTCTGTTTTTTTTTATTCTTTTTTTCTCATGGTTCACTGAAGTTTACTAGTACTGTCGGCCCCGCTTAATCGGGTAACGGATAAACGAATACCCCGCTTATACGAATAAAATATCCCGGAACCAAATATTTCCGCAGCCATAGTCGCAATGTTAAAGATCCCCGCTTAAACGAATGCCTCGCTTAGTCGACTAATATTTCTTGGAACCAACAGTATTCGTTTAAGCGGGGCCGACAGTATATGAAAGTCTAATTTTCTGCAGTTGAAGAATTCAAAAGAAAAATGTTTTTGAGCACCGTCAATTTTTCCAAAGCACACGTGTAAGTGTGGTTTCTTAGGCAAAAAAATATTTGTTTATTACATATTTTACAAATTACTTTTTATTCTAAACCTAACGCTAACACGTGTGTTACAAAATGTCTGGTTATCTTTGGAATGGTCCACTATTTGTTTCTTTTCAAAAGAAACCCTAAAAAACGATTAGTATAAAGCAAACTATATATACTATACATTCCATAAAGTCGCAACAACAGATTTGAAGGATATATTGCAAGGATGAAAAAAAATCTAACGTGTTTGAATGTTTGTAATGCATTTTTTAAGAATAAAAAGCAAACCATTTTCTGAAATGAAAAAACAAAAGTTTTTTTCGTTATTCATTTGCATTGTAGAGAAAGTAAACGCAATGGAAAAAAAGTAATTTTCAATGCTTTAATCATAATTATAACCTTCATTTGTATTTTTTCAATTTATTTAAGGAAAAAAGAACCTTTGCAATTTTTCTCTAAATTTTAATCGTCAGAAAATTATTCTCGCTCTCCGAGAGTATTCTATAGAGAACATTCTCAATTCACATCCCTAGAAACGATTATTAGCGCAAAGAAATCAATGTTAATTGCAGTTCTCCCGTACATGGATAATGAAGGTGAAATGGATACTTTTAATCCATCGTAATCAAAAGATCATGAAATTCCTAAACCCGTAATAATTTCAGAATCACTTCTTATCGAGAAAAGCAATGCTTGCTTTCTGAAATTGCGTAAACAACATAAATGGAGTGGAAACCCTTTAAGTAATTTTATGAGACATCGGACCCACTGCGCAAATGAGCACTTACACTGCAAAAAATAAACTGTTGCTTTTACAGTATAATACTTGCAGCAAAGGTTCCGGTTTAAAACTGTAAAATGCATAGTAATAAACTGCAAAATTAGCAATTTTACAGTTTATTACTGCAAATCAGCAATTTCACGGATTATTACCATAATTTCACAGTTTATTAAAAACAAAATTAGCTGTATTATTCTGTAAAAATAACAGTATAATACTGGCAGCAAAAGTTGCAGTTTAAAACTGTGAAATGCATAGTAATAAACTGTAAAATTAGCAATTTTATAGTTTATTACTGTTAAAACTGTCAATTTTACTGTTTATTACCGTAAAATTAGCAATTTTTAGTTCATTACCATAAAATTAGCTGTAATATACTGTGAAAACAGCATTCATTTATTACAGTGTATTTCGTGAAATAAAATGTCAGTCTTGAAACTTACACTTCAAAATTTTCCAAAAGCGAATTAAAATCCCCGAAAGGAAAGGGGAAAAAAACCACCAAAGCTAAAATGTATAAGAGAGCTTCATGGGTAGAAATTCATGAGAAATGTCTTTACTTTGACTTGCAAACTTAACAGCTTTGGCAAAACTTCCTTCGGAACTTGTTATTTACATTTCGAGTGGTAAACAGAAATGTTTCATTCTTAAACGGGCGCTGTTAAAGATTGGAAATGCCGAGAGCTTTTTAATTGATTTTGAGAAATGATTTCTGATGCTTCAAAGAACTTCGTTAGTCGTCCAAGCGACTCTCGGGAATTTTTAAAATGAGAAAAGAAACTGATGCTGGAGAAAGAGAAGCAAAAGTTTGGACGCTTTGATGTTGAGTCACTCATTCCTTGTATAAGCAATTAAGTATATATGTGCTGTATTTATAGAATATTTTGCGTAATGTGGTGTTTCCCACAAAAGAGTGCCCCTCCCCTAAAATACATATTCTTTTGAGCTATTTCAAATCGAAAAATGTTGTATCAAAGCATATAGCGGCATTTCACGGTATTTGTGAAATGGGGGTGTCCGTAACAAAACTTTTTAAAAGTTTAAAATTTTTACATATATTGAAAAAGTGCATTTTAAATTATATGAATATCATATTTTTTTCATAGTCAACTATGTTTGTAATTGCACTCGGAACATTGAAAATGCAATTTTCACTGCTACGGACACTACATTGATTTTTTTTTAATCTGGCTTTCCTTTTTCTTTAAATCTACAATCATCTTTTTCACAATCCATAACTTTTTATAGAACCCACTTTTTGATTAAAATTTTTAGCTATATTAGAGATGAGCCTTTACTTTATCTGTCTCAAGTACCAGTTTTGGCTTGAAAATCAGTTTAAGCCAGATTTAAAGAAAAATTTAATGTAGAGTCCGTAACAGTGAAAATTGCATTTTCAATGTTCCGAGTGCAATTACAAACATAATATAAACTATGAAAAAAATATGATATTCATATACTTTAAAATTTAATTTTTCAATATACGTAAAAATTTTAATCTTTTAAAAAGTTTTGTTATAGACACCCCTAATGTCACAAATACCATGAAATGCCCCTATATCAACATTTAAAGAATCACTTTCGATGACTATATACTCATAAATAGTCAGGGGGGTCTTTTTTTTTCTTTAAGAACCGCTTAAAATATTTTTCAGGATGACCCCAAAGTTGTTCGTTCTACAGAGAATTGGGTCGAAAAGCTATTAAATAAAATGAGGATTAAACGGATCGTTTTATGTTGTTAATTTCTTTTCTAATTGAAGCAAATGTAAAACTTATTGCTAGGGATGCACCAATTAATCGACCACAATCGCCCACTTTGCGGATTATTTATAATCGGCAAAATCGGGTCGATTAGTTGGCGGAAAAAAATAATTTTTAAACATCATATTTTAAAGTAGATCTTCTCTAAGAAACTATGCTCAATAATTTTATTTGCAGTAATAGTAATCCTCACGGTTGATGTAAAGTTTTTAATAAATTAAGTCTCCTATTTTGAATAAAAATATACACATTGACAATGTTGCATCGATTTTCATGTGTCCATGATAATGGACACATGAATAGGAGAATGATGATGAATAGGAGAATTAATTTGATGTAAAGTTTATTCTCCTATTTTGAATAAAAATATACACATAGACAATGTTGCGTCGATTTTCATGTGTCCATGCTTTTCTGCTTAGCATAATGCTTTTAGATAACCTCTATTTCTCACGAAGAATAAAATCTTGAATTACATTGGTACCAATGATTGAAAAACATATTTAAATTAAAATCACTCCTAAATTGGAGTGCTCATTATGCACTCCCCTCCCCCTTTCCATTTTTTGCATTTTCATGTCTAGTTAACATAATTAACAATGTGTTGATGTAATACTATTGAAAAAAGTATGAAAATTGGTCCAAAGAAATTTGATAAAGTTTTAAAATTATTTTGGGAAAATTAAGAAAATGAAAAAAAAATTCTCTCAGAAATAAATTACTTACTGTTTCTTACTCGGAACTGTAAAAGTAAGAAAAAATTTGTAACGGTGAAATTGGTAGTATTAAAAACAATCATCCTTATCATTAATCGGCTCAGCCGATCAATCGGCTGATTATCAACAGCCGAGTATTAGGTAATCGGCCAATTTGCTTATCGGTGCATCCGTACTTCTTTCTCTTTCCTTTCTGTCAATCTGTTACAAAAAAAAGTAGCCATTAATGCTATTTGTGAGCTTTTAGTTAATGGAAATACTTTTTTTTTTATTTCATTACTATCCACATTTGAAATGTGGGAGTAATCTCTGCCGTACCCTGTACATAATATTAGAGACACATTGTACATCTCAGCAGACTGGTAGAACATAAAGTCGATTTGCTTTTATAGTAATATGACAAAAAAAAATTAAATTCATAGGACTTTTTTTTTTTAAGTGCATAAAAAACAGAAGAGTTTCCTGCAAAAAAACATCCACTAAGCTTTAGTCAATTTTATAGCCTTTGTACTAAAAATAATCGTAGAATCAATTCCTTCGACTTAAAATCGTAAACCTAAATGATCTCAAATATAACGGTAAATTATTAATATTCAACATTTACGACGTGGGTATTCTGCAGCTTACTTTAAGTCTTGAAGCTTTAAGCCATTATCACGTCGAACTATTTTTCAGCACATAATAAACGGCTTCTTAATCTTCTAAAGTGAATTAACTTTTTATGGCATCGTAAAAAGATTCCGGGCATTAAAAGGAACAAAAAATGTAATTTTTCCTTGCTGTGCGAATAGCGTGATCTATCAAAAACGTTTTGGTCCCATTTTTTCGTTGATAATATTTTCAGATTCTCTGTAACACGCTTTATTAAATAAATTTGTATATTTTCATAGCAAAATATTGTAACATTGTTAATCAACAACGTGTCTTAAATTATAAATATTGGACTTCTAGTTTCATGAAATAATTAAAACTCTTTTAGAATCCTGAACAAATTTGAAGTAGAAAAAAAATAAATTTAAAATTAAATTTTGCAAATGACAGTAGCCATCATGATTTGTAAAAATACCTCAAAAGATGACAATGCACTTCGTTATATGGTTTAAAAAAGAGTAATTATTAGTAAAATTATACATTTTTATTGTTTACTTGTTGTTAAATTACTTGCTATTTGAGTTTTGTTACTCTACGATGTGTGAAAGGTTAGACGCTCGTATTAAAGTGTGTAATTCTTTTCTTTCCTACATCACAATTTAAATAATAAACTTAAAACATTTTAATTAATCTCCTTTTATCTCCATATATTATTTCTCTAAGCCGAATCCTATACCCGGTCGAAACTCGCTCATTTCTTTATCGAATTGCAAGAAAATTTATGATTTTGCAGCTTATCCCGCGGGCTATTGACGAAAATTAGACCCACCCTCTAAAAAGTGTCGGTTCGTTTTTTATTCGAACTTCAATTTTTGGGCACAAAA
>JAXGGA010019541.1:0-19891 GCA_038373865.1 Uloborus plumipes
ATCATTTATTTTTAAAAACTGGTACTTTCTAACTATCTTTCTTTCTATCTTTCTAACTATCTTTCTATGTCACGCTTCTTTCTCCTGAACGCCAATGACCTGAAAGTCGAACCAGGTACCGATAGATAGGTAATTTTTCAGGCTTCATTAGTTTCAATTGATATAATTATACGATTTTAATTAGCGAAGATATCAATTAATAAGTAGTCAAGTTTGAAGCGATTAAGCCTAATAAATGATTAAATATGAAATCCATTCTTGCAAACCGTCGTTGCTATGAAACAGTATAATAACAATGATAATGAGAATTTTGAATGAAGGCTTAACTAAATCAAACACGAAACTCATAAGCGGGCCATTTACGTAGAATTTTTATCGCTAGCTACTGGTAATATTTTGAAACATTTATTTGTTGAAGAGCCATCTACTTATATTAAAAACTGAGTATCTATGTCTGCTTTTTTCCTTTGAGCGAGCTGAACTTACTGAAACTTTCCTCACCATCTTGAAGGCGTGAAGCATCTCAATAATTCGAATGATTTTTTTTTTTTATATAGGAAAAAAGTAAAGGCGTGAAGCGCCTGTAAGCGAGCCGCCTTGGCGGGGAGTAGTTTCTTTAAATTTTTTTCTCACTACTTTCAGGGCACGAAGTGCCCGTGCAACGCCGGGCCACGTGCGTGGTATGTCTTGAAATCGAATGAACATTAAATTATATCAAATAATATAACTTCAGAATGAGGTAAAAGTTAGAGAGGGAGGACGTTATGCATCAACATGCCGCAGGAAGCTAATCTAGCTGCCCTGGCAGCTAGTAAATATATTAACAGTCGGCGTGGTTTTTGTAGTTTACCGATAAAATTTGCATCCTTTGACCCCGCTACCAGGACAACTTTAAAACAACGAGACTGTATATACGCTAATTTTAGCGCTTCTTTAACTCCCAAAATAAATAAAAATAGCTAAATAAATGTATATATATTTTTTTTTTTAATTTGGAACTTTTTCTATACTAAAAGAATACACAGATTTGGTTTCATACAACCATTGCATGTTTTCCTTATAAAAAAATAAATAATTAATCAATAAATACACTAGTAAAATACTAGTCTCAAGCAGTTTATTTGAGCTAGTTTTGATTTAAATAGCTTTAGTTTTTTTTTTTTTTTTTTTTTTGCACATGTTATGCTTCTCGAATGCGATTGCATGATATTACTAAATGTGATTCTATAATTTACTGTGAAAAATTACTTAAAAATAAGTATTACCTCATTTATATTTACACATATTTTAAGTTCAAATTTTTTTTTCAAATTTGTAACATAGTCCGTGTTAATTTAATTTGTTTCTAACTGAAATATTGAAGCTTTGAACATTTAATTAAATGTATTTGCTACTTCATTAACATTCACACATGTTTTAAGTTCGATATTTTAAATTAATATATATTGTATACATTATTTGTATATATTATGTAAAGATTTTTTTTTCTTTCAGTACCATTTTTTTAAACCTAAAAAAGTATGTTTTAATAAATGTGTTTCAGTTTGATAAAACACAAGTTGTTCACGCTTTTTTTTTTCTTTTTTTTTAAACAAATTATACGCGAAGCTTATTTTTTCTAAATTATATTTGTCGATAAAACATCACTGCTGGTGTTAACTATCGAACGCTACTGCATAAGGCGCTCAGAAGACATTTGCACGAGGGCGCCGATCAGGCTTGGCGCGGCCCTGGCAATCTGTGGTGAAGTAAAGGGAATTGAGGGGATTCTCTCCGGAAATTTTTCAACACCCAAGTTTCCCTTTAGGTCATGTTTAATAATGATAGAGGAGAAAAAAGGGGGTTACCTCCCGAAATTTAAAATTGAAATCAATTCAAAAAAGACAAATTTTAAAAATATTTACAGTATGTATCTATATACATAAAAGACTACTTTTGAAAACGTATGGACCGATTTTAACCATTTTTTCACCGTAGCTGCATTAACAGGAATCAGGATAGGCTATAATTTATTTCTAAAAAACTTAGTTTTAAAAAGTTATTATGGAAAACAGTAAATTTCATGTCATTTCCCCATTAAATGATTAAATTTTCCACCCATTGTTGCAAAAATTTGTTGAATCGCAACAACAATATTAATAGTAATCATGAGGAAAATTTTGAACCAAGTCTTCTCTGGAGTAAGTATGAAATTTATTGCTTTCTTAGGATTTTTATATTCATCTATGCCAATAATCGATACTGGGTTAAATAAAAAGAAAATTGATATTGGCAACAGTTAGAAAATAGAGAATGATTTTTTGGAAAATCACACGGATAAAATAAATAAAACGCATTTAAGTTTGATTTTACATTCTCCTCCACACCCAGTTAATCTACTGCATGTCACAAAAAATAGCTTTAAGAAATATGATTCTACTGGGCTTAGTTGGAAGTCATGTATTTATTTTCTTGGTTTTGGCATGTTGCATTTAAACCCGTGCGACGCCGGGCACATCAGCTAGTTAGAGATTATTAGAGATTAGAAAGTCTTATAAGGGAAAACGGAGAAATAATTACTCAAGAAAGCACAATTGAATGAACTTTCCAATCTTCTATGACCAAACGCAATGACATCTATTGTTTTTCAACCGATGCCGATTCCTCCTCACACGTACTGTTTCATACTAATCCGCTTGAAAATTATTTCCTTTTTATATAAGATGTGTGAAAGTAAACAGTATTAAATAACAAGCAAGGGAAGTTGCTACGGGAAAGGAAGGAATATTATTTTGCTTTCCAAAAGAATAAATTTTTTTTTTAATGTGGTTAAAGAAAATTTGACACTGTAAGCAACCTGCACTACCAATTTGAAAATTTAGCCCTGGCACCAAAGAACATTCAAAAACGCACATAATTATTTTGAATAATGCTATGATAGACAGAGGGGCCCTCAAAGATGTTTTGAGATGAGCCACTAACACAGTAAATCCGCTAACAGTCAATAGAAGCGTAGTGCCCATAAACCGATCCAAAAGGGAGTTATGACCCTCTCGATGAGATTAAAATGAGCTAAAAAATGTGTAAGGTGAATTTGTAAGGCTTTTAAAGTTTCCGTAGAAAGGCCACAATAATGCACATATTTCATTCCTCGTTCAACAATTTTCAATTTTAGGCCGGTTTTGGTGACGTAAGTGTGTGTTCCAACCCAAAATGTTTCCAAAATGAGAGAAAATTTTAGGTCATCTCTGAGGACATTGGGGATTGGGCTTCCAGAAATTTTCTAAATTGAACTTTTAAAAATACAATTTTCGGCAAGTTTTGTGCATTGTATGGAAATAAGGAAAGTTCGGGGTTCTCTCAAAAAAATTTTCGATATTGAAATCTAAGAATAGCAATTTTTGCCTTTCTTTGGAGATGGTAAGGAAATACTTTGAAATTGAACTCTGATGAACGCAGGATGTCTCTATGTAACTAGCTATAACAGTAGTTTTATCCGAGCGATGGTGCAGACATAGTTTAGGAATTGCATTGATTTGCAGCTTTTAATGATTTTTTAAAAAAAAATTTAAGTAGAGTTCATTTATAACGTAAGGGAGAGTGGTAATGAATAGGCCTCTTTTTGGTTTTGAATTTTTGTAATTTTTTCTAACACTTTGTTTTAACTCTAAATTTGTGTTAGTTACTTTACTTATCTGGCTATCTAAAAAAGTCATAAAAGTTGAATTAGCACCTGTCTATAATGAATTATAATAGAAATTAAAAATTTTGAAAATTTGGCCCGTTCAACCCCACCTGTGGGGTTGAATGGGCCATCGAAGGTAATGAATGGGCCACTAAATGAATTCAATGAAAATATGTGGATTTGATCTTTTATTTGCTGAATATGACAAAATAAATGTGGCACTTGGCATGATGATACAAAATCATACTGATTTAAAATTATATAACCATCAAAACTGATGCAATTGAAATAAAACTGATGCATACCAATTGTAGCAGAAAAATGACTAAATAATGAGATAGTAAGAAATAAATAACATCAAATATATATAAAAAATAACAGATAATGCACACTATGATTTAACAAAATTTATATATTTCAAAAATAATATTAAAAATCACTTTCAAAAACTTCATTTTCAAACTTGTCAAAATTAAAAAAAAAATTTTTTAATTTACTGGACATCGGGAATAAGAACCAAGAAAGAAAATGAAATTCTACTATGAGGAATATATTATGAAGGAGAGAGGGGAGCATTTTCAAGTCACGCACTGCGATCAGAGGTCTATTGTACTATAGGAATATAATATAGATCTGCAAATTATATTTAGAAGTTACTACACACCTATTTTGACAACAGTAATCTTTATCTATGACGGTCAGTTGTGTTTCATATTGATGCGAAAATCCAAAGAAAAGGAAGAAAAACAATATTAAGGTGGTCCATTAATTACCATGACATGGTGGCCCACTCAGCCCCACCTATACTTTTGGAATACATTTAGGTTTTTTGAGTACATTGAATTCAAATAACATCAAAATACATCTTAAAATTAGTTTATAGGTATGGAAAGACTAACTTATACATATGTATGCAGTGAAATACTTGGTACGAGGGTCAATCCATATCACTTCAACCCAGTCATGACACCCATAGTCTCAGATTTTGCTGAAACTTGGCATAATTGTTCCTTTTATACAGTTGAGAAAGAATGCAAAATTTTTTTGCTCTATCTCAAATTGTTTAAATTTTATGGAGGATCAAAGTTTTTGAAATTTCACGATTTTTGCCGATGGCGCGCAGGAAAACCAATTCGCGTTTATGCAGAAAATAAATCATAACTTCCATATTTACCAACCAATATTGATGATTTTTTTTTCAATGTACCTGATTATGCAAGAGTTATAGAAAAAACATAATTTTCTAAGTAGGTATCTATAAAAAAATATGAAAAATTCCTGAAGTACAATTTAGTGTTTTTTTTTAACCAAGTATAGAGCTTTACTTAAAATGAGATATCTCCAAGAGGGTAGTAAATAATCTCCCCATTTTTTTTATATTTCTGATCTAAAAGATGCATTTTATCACACAAAAAAATAACTTTGGTGGTTTTTACACTCCTACATTTAAATTTAGGGCATAAAACATTTTTTTAAAGATAGCAATTAATATGAAGAAAAAAAATACCTTTAGCACCAGCCTTGCTCTTGAAGGGTATAAATCTGACTAATATTATGCAGTATAGTCCAGAACACGCCCTTATCTTGAATACACATGATATAAATAGTAAAAATTACAACAAAAATTTTAAATTACAAAATTAGATGCAATTATGAACATCCATTGATAACGCTCTTTAATGAAAATAGTAAACATTAAAAACTTACCAAAAGGAATGTACATAATGTTAGAAACACTTTTAGTTGTGGACAGGAGAAAAAGTATTTTGAAAAACTGAATTTATATTTTTCATGCAGTCTCGAGAAAAGTGGTAAGTTCTTCCAGTTGTTGTTTTAGGGGGCTCCACAATAGGGTGTATCGATAAAAACTTTTTTTCCAAATTCAATTTACTAAGTTGATAAAAAGTTGCCCCTACCTACCCACATATTCCACAAAAAATTTCAGTCTAATCAGAAATTGTTTAGGTGTTCCGCACGAGGCCTGAAGTTTGTGAATTTCTTCAAAAATATGATTTTTTTTCTAATTTTTTTTTAATATTAAGAATAAATGTTCAAAATAATTCAAGTTGAAAAATGTACACAGCAAAGTCGGAGGACAAAATTGGGTTTGAAAAAAAGTATACTAAATAACATTTAAATCTCCCACATTTATTCTAAACTTACGTAATTTTTACCAAAACTAGAATTTTACAAGGCTTGGTTAGAAACTTGTTTATGAATGTGGAATCTAACTGAATTAACACTTGAAACTGGGAATCATCTGTGATTTATGTGGAGCAAAAAGTAAAATAATAAAAACTATAAACATAATCTAAGCCCCTCGTCACACAGTGCCCGCGTTCTATTGGGGTCCCCGTGATGGTAAACGAAATACAGCTCCGCTAGCGTAGCTGCTTTAGGATTGCAGAAGAACATATATCTTTGGTTGAGGAAACATACTTTAAATATTTCGGACATGGTGCTCCAGTAAATGGCCCAGGAAAAGAAATTGTAGCTTCAGTTTCACGATTTATGGAGAAAAAAAAGTTCTATTGATAATGAACATAAAAGCTATAGGTTGTGATGGCACATCCGTTAATACTGGAAAATCAAATGATGCTATTCGACTTCCAGAAAAGTCTTTAGAACCCTCACTACAAGTCGTGGTATGTTTTCTTCATTTAGTGCATTACCCCTTAGAAGGTTAACGGTGGCTCTTGATAGACCGACTACCGGACAAAATTCTTTTAGTTGACCCTATTGGAGCATTCTAACAATACTGCTAAGATCTACCAGTCATGAACTTTAAGAAATTAGAACGCGTTTTACCAGAAGTTGATGTCAAAGAATTGAGTCAAAAACACTTATGGGATGTGTCAAAAGCTGTAATGTCTGGCAAATGTTCTCAAAATTTAGCAGAAAGGAACCCTGCAAGTTTTTCCCATGCAAGATGGCTCACGATGGCAAAGTTTTGAGGCTATACATCGCACCTAGTGATCCAAGTTCATAGTTAAATAAACTAGCAGAATTTGTAATAAAGGTTTATGCTCTCTGCTTTTTCACAATCGAATCTAAGCATAAAATTATTTAGGCATCTAAGCATTTTTTAAGATCATATTGCAGCAGGTATTTGGATACAAATCTCCAAAATGTTGTCCATTCCACATTGTATCGAAGCAATCTTGCATGGGAAAAGCTTGCAGGGTTCCTTTCTGCTAAATTTTGAGAACATTTGCCAGACATTACAGCTTTTGACACATCCCATAAGTGTTTTTGACTCAATTCTTTGACATCAACTTTTGGTAAAACGCGTTCTATTTTCTTAAAGTTCATGACTGGTAGATCTTAGCAGTATTGTTAGAATTCTCCAATAGGGTCAACTAAAAGAATTTTGTCCAATAGTCGGTCTATCAAGAGCCACCGTTAACTTTCTGAGTGGTAATTCATTAAATGAAGAAAACATACCACGGCAGGGTTCTAAAGACTTTTCTGGAAGTCGAATAGCATCATCATTTGATTTTCCAGTGTTAACTGATGTGCCATCACAACCGATAGCTTTTATATTCTTCATCAATAAAACTTTTTTTTTCTATGAATCGTGAAACTGAAGCTACAATTTCTTTTCCTGGGCCATTTACTGGAGCACCATGTCCAAAATATTTAGAGTCTGTTTCTTCAACCAAAAATATATGTTCTTCTGCAATCCTAAAGCAGCTACGCTAGCGAAGCTCTATTTCGTTTACCATCACTTGGGCCCCGATAGAAAAAACGCGGGCACTGTGTGACGAGGGGCTTAGATTTTGTTTATAGTTTACATTGTTTTACTTTTTACTTCATATAAATCATAGATGAATACCAGTTTCAAGTGTTAATTCAGTTAGATTCCACATTCATAAACAAGTTTCTAACCAAGCCGCAGGGTCTTGTAAAATGCTAGTTTTGGTGAAAATTACGTCAGTTTAGAATAAATGTGGAAGATTTAAATGTTGTTTAATACACTTTTTTTCAAACCCAATTTTGTCTTCCGACTTTGCGGTGTACATTTTTCAACTTGAATTATTTTTAACATTTATTCTTAATATTTAAAAAAATTAGAAAAAAAATCATATTTTTGAAGAAATTCTCAAACTTCAGGCCTCGTGCAGAACACCTAAACAATTTCTGATTAGACTGAAATTTTTTGTGGAATATGTGGGTAGGTAGGGGCAACTTTTTATCAACTTAGTAAATTGAATTTCGAAAAAAAGTTTTTTTCGATACACCTTACTCCACAACTGCTAGGACATGAGGGATAGGAATTGCACAAATATCCTCCCTCTCGGGCCAGAAAAAAGATGGTGAAGGTCCATGAGGATGCATAAAACTTACAGTGACATCTTTTTCTTCTTCATTTACCTCATTCACCATGCCAAAATACCACAAATTGTCATACATACTTGCAATGAAACATCCAGAAAATAACTGTTCTATTTTCACGATTGAAATTTGCTGTTTGTTGTACAAATTGAAAGTGAGAGCTGGTTTTTCATCAGTACTTATTCTTCTGGCTTCAATGTTTCCTAAATCATCTATTGGTCGAAAATTGTGGAACATTCTTGTTCCAGGAAGAGTTTCAACTAATTTAAATCGATTCTCTAAAGTCTGGCGAGTTAAATCAACTTCCTGTTTAGAAATCAATTGAAGTGAATGCTTTTAAAGCTAGATTTGCAAAACTCAAAAAGCTCATTTGTTGTCAATATTTCTTTGCCTAGCTCTCGTTGATAACTATGTTTTCTCGCTCCACATTTAACAGTACCCCCTATTCCGTCACATTCTGTTTTTCCATGACTAGTTGCGTGGAATGACCACTGAGCTTGAAGTTGGAAATCTTTTTCGTGCATGCACAAATTCACAAAGTTGAACTTATTTTTATACTGCCCAGCACATCCATCACTGAAGTAGTGAACATTTGTAATTTGAGGATATTTTGCTTTAATAAATATTGTTACTATTTCTTGAATTTTATGGACCATAGCTACATCATGTTTTAAATCATCTGATATTATGCAAAGTGAGGAAGTAATTTTTTCATTGCTTGGATTGTTATAATGGATCATGACAGGATGAATGGTACAAGACTGTGAGGTCCAGTGGTAACCTTGAGCTTCGTCTTGTATTGTGAAACCATAATTTTCACTAAAATCCATTGATATTACAGCAGTATGTAATGAAACTTCTTCTTTCAAATTTTTAAAAAATGAAGCTTGTGATTTGGCTATGAATGCATGTGGAATTAATTTGTTCAATTTTGTAACTAATAAATCAATGAATTCAGTAACTGAGCTTGAACATCTTATCATTTCAGTACGATCCGTGGAAACCCACTGACTATATTCAACAACGTCTTCATTTTCATAATTTTCGAATTTTGATTCTAAAAATTGGATTAGGTTGCTTTTTGGCGGGCACTCATCACAATGTCGAAGCATACATTCCCTTTTTGTGTCCTGGCAAACAACAAATGACATAAGTTCTTTATAATCTTCTACAATTCCTGCCCCCTTAATTAGTAAAATTACATTTTGGTGAATTGTGCAGACGCACACTAAGTGTGTGCCACTAGCACCAGCCAAAACACACCACTTTGGTCTTAAAGAACAAAACTTTGATAAACCTATCTTCATGTTTGGGTACTTTAACTTAAATTTTAAATACAGCTCCCTGAGGTTACACAAAATTAAACGCTTTCTTTCGTAAACTTTTTTCTTACGCTTACAACATCTTTCATTCCCGGCAGAATTCTGGAATGTTCGTCACTCTGGTAAAACTGTTCTACTAACTCTATAGTTTCAGGACTTAACATTTTCCCATGTCTTGGCTCTGGTTCTGCTAAAAACCCCTTATCTTTAAATAGTTTTTGTGCTTTGCGAACTGAGTAATCAGAAGCATTGAAAGTCTCTTTTATTTTTCTTTTTGACCACATCAATGCAGCTGGAATTGTCAGCATTTGAATTTGCTTATTTTTTGGAGCATCACTTAACTCACCCTTAATAATGTTAATTAGTTTGTCCAGATCTTTGGATTTTTGCATAGCATCTTTTTCTGGATCATCTTTTTCTTCTGGCAAATTAACTTCAAGAACATTTTCAATTTTTTCTTTTACAGTTTCGTGCACTCTCTGTAGCTTTTTTTTGCCGTAGGATGATTTGCTATGTTCACCAAGTGCATGTAGTTTTATTGGGGAGCATCCAATATCATGCAAAGAAGAATTCAGTTCCTCAATTGATCTTTTTTTTTTTGTACATTTTTTAATTCATTAGGATTCAATCCTTCATCTTCTTCTTCGGTGGAATTTCGGCTTTCACTGTTTTCCTCAATATCATCATTCAGTTGAGAAAACTTGTTCCTGCAGTTTGAACAAAGTTTCTGTCCTGGTTTCACTTGACAACCCTTTGCTGAAATTAATCTACTTTACTTTAAAGATACAACACGAAGTCCTTTCTGAATGGAAGTCTTGTGTATTCGAAAAGGATCACAACAATACTTTTGTAAAAATTCATACTTTTGCAAATATACACATTGATGATGAAGACAAATAGTTTTTAACTCGTTGCTTGTATCTATTCTTAATTTCAATAGAGTTAACTCAGTTTCAGAGAGATTAGTAATACTCTTTGTGTCCTTTTTCTTGACAAAACTAAACAAATGACAATCACTCTGAGTAACTTCTCCAACACTGCACTTCTCCATTTTTTTTAAATAACAATATTAGAACAAAAAATATTCACATATATAATTACAACTAAAGCATACACTAATAGGAAATCAGAATCAGAACATGAATTCAAAACTCAATCATATGTGTTACTCCAGCAACAGTTGACTGAATGACTGGTTAAGGCACTGCTCTTCTGTTTTTACCAAAGTTTCATGGGTGGGAAATGGGAGAACCCCCAAGCATCAGAGTCATATGCAACTGCAGAATCTCAAACCACACATGTATAAACAAGTCAAGGCAATGTGTTCTGTTTCAAAAAAGGCTTCACACCTGTTTCATCAATGAGCTAACAGCCTCTCAAAGGGATTTTAGTTACTTTGCTTATTTTCATTCAGCACTAAGAAGTGCCAGAGGAGGGGAGCTCTTATTTATGACTTGATGAAAAGTGGGGGATGATGAGTGTGTGTGTGTGTGAGGGACAATGTCTTATCCTGTTATATCACTGTTATTTTCTTTCTTTTTTCTAATTCTCATTTTGGGTTTGAAAATTTCTAGAGAAAAAGTTAGTTTAAACAATATCTTAAAAGTAAAGAAAATTAATGACTGAAGTGTAAAACTACAAATATGATCTCTTTTTATGCTCTAAAATACATTAGATCACTTATAAAAATTAAAAAGAAATGGAGGGATTATTTACTGCTAGCTTAATTTTTGAAATTACTAGTTCATGTATGTACAATTAAAAGAGATTTTAATATTATGTATGTTCCTTGAGGTAGGTTTTCGAGGATTTTCATTTCAACGATGTGTTTATTGAATAAGTTATCATTATATCTAATTTTGTAATTAAAATTCTGTATTGTAATTTTTAATATTTTATGATGTATATTCAAGATAAGGGTGTGTTCTGGACTATACTGCATAATATTAGTCAGATTTTTACCCTTCAAGAGCAAGGCTGGTGCTAAAGGTTTTTTTTTTTTTTTTTCCATATTGCTATCTTAAAAAAAAAATGTTTTATGCCCTAAATTTAAATGTAGGAGTGTAAAAACCACCAAAGTTATTTTTTTGTGTGATAAAATGCATCTTTTAGATCAGAAATATAAAAAAAATTTTGGGATTATTTACTACCCTCTTGGAGATACCTCATTTTAAGTAAAGCTTTATACTTGGTTAAAAAAAAACACTAAATTGTACTTCAGGAATTTTTCATATTTTTTTATAGATACCTACTTAGAAAATTATATTTTTTCTATAACTCTTGCATAATCAGGTACATTGGAAAAAAATCATCAATATTGGTTGGTAAATATGGAAGTTATGATTTATTTTCTGCATAAACGCGAATTGGTTTTCCTGCGCGCCATCGGCAAAAATCGTGAAATTTCAAAAACTTTGACCCTCCATAAAATTTAAACCATTTGAGATAGAGCAAAAAAATTTTGCATTCTTTCTCAACTCTATAAAAGGAACAATTATGCCAAGTTTCAGCAAAATATGAGACTATGGGTGTCAAAATCTCATTTTTTGGGTTGATTTGACGGGGAATGACTCACATTTTAGCTAGGAAATGTTTTACTAAAAAGTGAAAAACTTACTTTTCAGTCAGATTCTTGACCATGCCACTCTAGTTTGAAAATGGCTCAGCGCAAACGAATGAAAATTGGATGAGTTTAGTAGAACAAATAGCTACATCTATTGATGGCATCAAAAAAAAAAATCATGCAAATACTTTTTCATATTTTGTTAGTGGCCCATTCATCACCATGGCCCATTCATTACCACTCTCCCCTATATATTACGAAATTTTAGATTTTTACCAAATACTCGAAAGAAACCAAGAACTTGAGACTGAAGAGTGCCAGCCAGATTGTTGGGCTTGTTAGCAAGATTAGGCTGAAGAAAATTGGGAAGGGTGTAAAGAGTGAGGAAAATTTTCGAAAATGGCTTCTAAAATTGCAATTTTAGATAATTTTTGGTAACGTGAGAAGAAAACGGAAAGTTGGTGCTACATCCTGATTTCTTTTCAAATTAAAGTATGATTTAGATTATCTCTGAGGACATTGGGGGGATTAAAATTTTCTCGTAATTTTTCCGAAACTGCACTTTTAAAACTACAATTTTTGGTGAATAGAGGAAATGCTCAGAAAAATTTTCGACGTTGAAATCTAAAAATCTCAATTCTAAGCTACATTTGAGTCGCCAACGCGTTGAGGAAAATTCATTTGAAACAATAGAAAGGGGCCCCAATCCCAAAATTTGTGAAGGGGAATGGCTCTTAGGAGCCTGGTACTGGTAGTAGTTTGAATGTACTCATGCAACAATAAAACAAAGAACAATTTTAAAAATGGAGAACATTGCTTTTGCTACCGATTTTTTTCCAAGCAGAAGGAAGTTACTGTTCGGTCTGAGTCCCTTGCAAGCATTATTCTAAACTTTGAACTTTTCCTCCTCTTTAGAAATGTGTTACTGATAGATAGGGCCAGGCTAAGATATTACAGGACTCTAGGCAAAATACTTTTTCTAGTCCTCTGTAATTAAGATTTAAAAACACAAACATTCACAACGAACCAGTGGGCCGACTTCAGGTATTCAAGTATTATCTTAAAATATTGTCTCGGGTGCAGAGCATCCTACACTTTAGGTAAAAAGAAGAAACGGGACTAAATAAATGAGAAAATCGTAATTGTCTTTCTTATTCGTCAATAGTCGACTGAAACATAAATACATTTAGTCATATGGAGAAATCCAAAAAATTGGGGGCCCTAGTCCACAGTTTAGTCGACCTCTTTGGCAAAATCCAAACTAAAAGAATTTTTTCTCCGTTCAAAGTTCCAACAGCTGTATCTATGCTGTGATCAGTTTCCAAATGTTAACAAACGAAGCTTTCTTTTTTGACATAACTCGTGCTGGACTCTTATAGGTTTCTATGAATTATTCTTAATTTTAAATATGTGCACTTACTAGTATTTTACATTACTAGCAAAAACGTCCTCTCTTTTTTCGACAAGATTTACGTTTAATTTATACTTAAAAAAAAAGTTTTGTATCAAATTATTTCTAAAAGTTGGTGGCCCCGTCAGGTTCGGGGCTCAGACCAACAGGTGTACCCATTCCCCCCCCCTCCTGTGGCACCCCCTTATCCAAGGGAGTATAGAGGAGGTGTACTATAAGGCTGTATATTCAATGTAAATTTCACAGGAAAAAAGGAAAGACTGCATTATGTGTAAAAACATTTTTTACATAAAAGTGGGAGCGACAAAAAACGCAACAAAATTTTTCAAAGCAATGGGGTGAGGGGGCAATTGACCCCCCTAAACGATGGGCCAGGGCAAAGGGGGCAAATTCCATACATATTTTGAAGAAAAAGGAAAATACACTCACACAAATGTGCTTTTACATTGTTCCATAATCGATTGTCCAAAGAACAGGTTTGATTGCAAGGAACCCCAATTCAATGATGAAAACATCCTTTGCCGAATGACTTTTCATTAATAAATTTTCATCTTTTACACTGAAAAAGGAGCTCTTAATAGTTTCGAAACACGTGTCAGCAATTTGAATTGGGACGTTTATGCTTTATAATGTTGTTATTAGGTGGATTTAATCATTTTAAGCTTTGAAAACCGGTTGTAAATCTCGAAATAATGAAGATATGGGTATTTTAGTGAAGCCATTTGCTGTAAGTTTCGCCACCAACCCACGCCCTCCTGCACTATTTTTGGGGGGTGGCAGCATCCGAATTCGTACTCCCCTATACCTTTCTGAAAAACTAACTCTCATAATTGTATCACAAAAATCGCACGAAAATTAAAATTTGACCAGTTGCTCCTCCACTATTTTCACTTGTTTCTAATGTCTTCAAAGATAACTTTTAAATATGTTTTAAGAAAGAAAGATTCATAATATCTCACTCTTTTCCATAACATCGTCTAAGCTTCTTTGAAATAGCATTTTGAGCCAGCACGCCAAAAAAATTCCGGGCGAGCCCTCAAACTTTTTCTCTCTCACCTCATTACCAAACATAGACCAAAAATTCATTTTCAAGTCTTTAATTTCGTAAAAAAATCAAGAGAGCTGGCCCCACCCCTTTATCTCTTTTCAACAAGTTACAGCATATAGTTACGTTTTTTAAAACTTCAATAGCACAAAATTTCTGTGAGGCAGCTCGCGATCAGACGGCTAAATTTGGTCATATGACCCCCTCTAAATTTTTAACATAGACGCCACTGCTTATGACCCCCTCCCCCAACGATTCCTAATTCGGACTGTAGATGCCCACGTTTGTAACTCCGTTCTCAATAAATCAATACTACTTTCAATTATGATTGCTTGCAAATTCTGCTTGTTACAACAATTTTTCATCTTCTTTTTTTTAATCTTGCTAACTCGCATATTACTTAGCTTGTTTCTTTTGTCTTCCGATGAATGGAAATATCTATTGAAAAAAAAAGTATAAGTTTCTTAGTTTAAACTGCACGAGAAATCCGCTCACGGAGAGTGAGTGTGTTCGAGAAATTCGCTCTCTATGTTTCTCTCTTTATTGCAACATTAATCAAACTAGGAGCTACAAAACTAAACTACAAAACTACCAAATGTTTTTATTTAATGCTTTTTCGTCATCCACTAAATTAAAATTCTTCGAAACGTCGCCTTATTCTATTATTGTTTTCATTTTCAAGAATAGTTTCAGAATTTTTCGCAAAACGGAATTTTTTATCGGTAAAGCTGAAAATATCATTAAAGTTCCGCCCCTCCCCAAGTTATTGAGAAATAAATAAATTATAACTAATAAAATGAAACAAATGAAAAACTAAACTTTGAAAGTTTACTTTATGACTCCCCTGAATTGCAAAAGAAATAAAGAATTCAGTTTGAAGATCCAAAGTCAGGAATCGTCCCGTGGCTCAAAATTTTCCGAGCGAAAAAAGGGAGAAGGAAAGAAATAATGGATCCCTCCCCTCCCCCCCAACCCTTGTAAGTACTTTGCGCTGTGAGAGTGTTCACCACCACAGCCCAGGGCCTCAACGGTTTCTCTCAAGCCGGGGGGAGGAGGGGGTTGCTTGCTTTAAAATAGAACAGAACCCAGGGCCGACAGAGCCCCTCTTCTTCCCCCCTGCTCATGTCCGACCGCAACCTGGAAGACTCCGATCGACAGGTTAAATTTATGGCTGTCCATTCAAGAACTCATTGATTGACGCTGTCTATCATGAAATCAGACCAATTAGCAGTGAGAAAAATTCGAGTTAAACACTCCCAGATACACCCTCTGTGTTGCCACCGATTTCGTGTTTTTGCCGTCACAGAATTTGGGCAAGGGTATTTACAAGGGGTTGGGCAAGGCCTTAAATACAAATCATGGTAAAAGCGTGGATATTCCCCATGAAGCTGGAAAAAAAACCTGCATGATTTGACTTGAGAAAAGCCTTGAACATTAAATACGGAAAGAAGAAATTAATTATCAATAATTTCATTAACTCAACCAGTTTGTCCATGTCGGCTGCTTTTTCCGACACATTTTTTCCGTTTTTTTTTTTTTGCAGATGATACATTTACATTCAGCACTTTTCTAAAATTATCTTCAACATTTTTATGTAGTTCTTCATATTTTCTCTTTCCGTAAGATCTCTTACTGGTCTCACCTAATCCATGCAATTTTAAAGGAGAACATTCCATCTCATTTAGTGATTTATTAAGCTTTTCTTTGGCTTCTTCTCTTTGTAGACTGCTTTCTTCCGTTGATTCGGAATCTCCCTGCTCTAAGTAATTACAGTCATCTACTGTACAGCTAATTGAGTCTTCATTAGGGTGATTCAAAAAAATTTTTTTTTGAATTTCTCTGGTCTTACACCGCAGTTTTTTTACACTATTCATGAATGTGATGTATGTAAAATTTTAGCTCAATTGAATAATATTTAGAGGTCGCTCAACGCGATCGAATTCTGTTGAAAATTAGCAATTTCGAGACTTTGAGTATATAGTTTCATTACCCGAAATAATATTATTCTTCATAAAAAAATGGAATAACTTAAAATGTTAGTTTACTCTACTAAGTAATTAGTGAATAAAATAATAGCTCAAAGTGAGTTGTAACGATTACCCCCCCCCCCCCGCTCCAAAGCTGCATTATCTCTTACCTGAGTTTGGGTAGAAAATGCAGCTGCAAGCTCGGGCTGTGGTTTCTGTTTTCTTTTCGGTTGTTTGAGGTGTATGAGTTTATTTGGCTAAAACACCTAGCATCCAGTCTAGACAGGGCCCAGTATAAGTGACAGAAAGCCACTTTGATAGTAGCTGCTACAGTACAAAGTATGGGTCAAAATGGGGAGGATTTGACAACGTCCATAAAACGGTAAATGCAAACTATTCGCTCTGAATTGGCCGTTAACTTACAAAAGTCGTTTAAATCTAGGACTTCCTTTGATAGTTCACTGGAACGAAACACTTATGCAAAATATATTGGGAAAATGAAGGATGATCGGTGGGTTTCATACCAGTATTAGTATCAGGACCACAAGCATTTATGATTTACTTCTGGGTTCTAGTAAGTTAGTCAGGCATTGGAATTGCTACGGAAAATGCTGCTATATGATAACCAGTTAGATAAATGGGAACTTACTGAGCTCGTACGTGGTATGTGTTTCAATACGACATGCATTGCCGGTAATAAAGTTGGAGCATATTTGAACTTGGGAAAAAAAACTAGGGAAGCCACTTTTATATTGTGCTTTCCGCCATTATATTTTAGACATTGTGTTTTCTGTGGTATTACAACCGAAGTCTATTCTACTCTTGGTTTCTCGGTATTTTAACCGATAAATCAAGAAATAGGTAGAATTGGGGTATTTGATTGCGTGCAATGTCAGATGCGATGTTCACGCAATTGCGTGGAACTATCTACTGCCATTGGATCTACAATACTGCTTTTTAAGCGGTCTAGCAATCATAGTCCAGAATAAAACATTCTAATTTTAAACCTGGAGTGAGGAACGATGGTGTTGAGGAGTTGGTAGCACATTCATAGCAACGTGCAACTAATAATGGAAGTTGCGCAAAGTTAACTTCTGATGACCCATGTAAAAGAAGTGTCCAAGGAAGATACTAGAGCTTAGTGCGATTTTCTTGAGCGCAGCACCTTCTCTTGGTGTATGTTTTCATGTCCCAGGAGTGGTTCTTCGTGTTATATCTGTGTTAAAGATTCTTTATGGCTTCAAGTTATGGATATTTCTCAACCAGTTTAAACTTGCAGCTGGACAAACAAAAGATATTCGTAACATATGAATGTGATTTCTTTCACATTCTTATCGTTAATGGGAAAGAATTTCTAAGAGCTGGGTTCCCAGCAACCTTTTTTGTGCTATCACTAAGAAATGATTTGGAATATTTTTAGCGTCCTTATTCATGCAAAGAAGAAACTCAAAATATATCAGCTGTTTGATCCTGAGCATTCGAATCTTTAAGATAGCTACCAACAAGGCTTTATACTACCAAAGAAATTGAGGATTGTAAACGACAATACGGAGTGTGGCATGGCCCTTATTGACGCATTTGTTAAGACTATCACTAACGACGAAAAACAAAGACAGTGTCTTCTTCAAGTGGTACAGGAACACAGAAAAGGTTTCAAAGTTTGCAAAAAAGTAACCTTAAAAAGTATTGCAAGAATTAATGAGCGAATTACTATATATTTAATGTATTTAAATTTGTTTTTTATATTTTTTCCGTATTTGATTTGTTTTCATACTTTTCTGCATTTCATTGGTTTTTCAGATATATAGTTCATTTTGTGATTGCACGCTTTTTTTCTTCGGAGATATAAAAAAGCAATAAAGTAACTTTATTATTATTATTATTTACGTTCGCATTTGTGCCACTATCACAAAATTTGAAGTACTCCTAAATGTAAATATAGTTTACTAAAATTTTGGGCGAATAATTTAGTGTATATAAAGGGCCTAAATAAGACGGTAAGACGAATAAAAATACAAAGGCTACTTTTTTCTATAGATATCATTTACGATCACGTTTTTGTCAATATCACGAAATTTCAAGGCATTTGAGCGACCTCTAAATATTAATATATTTTGTCAAAATTTTGCACAAATAATCAGTGTATATAGTAGCACAAAATAAGAGGGTAAGACGCACAAAAATACAAAGGCTACTTTTTTCCATAGATATCATTTACGATCCCGTTTTTGTCAATATCACGAAATTTCAAGGCGTTTGAGCGACCTCTAAATATTAATATATTTCGCCGAAATTTTGCACAAATAATCAGTGTATATAGTGGCACAAAATAAGAGGGTAAGACGCACAAAAATACAAAGTTTATTTTTTTCCATACATTTCTGAATCACCCTAGTCTTCATCAATTTTATAAATGATTTCTCTACAGTTACGGCACAATTTTCCCCCTAGTTTCACTTTTAACCCTTTCTCAGTTAAACATTTAGATTGCTGCAATGTAACAGGACGCAGGGAGTTTTTGATTTGTACTTTATGCCTTTTCAATGGATCGCTACAAACTTTGTGTTTCAATTCATACTTCTTCAAGAATACATTTTCATGATGAAAACAAATATTTTGAACTGAATCTAGTTCACAGTCAAGTCTTGCACTCGATAATTCTTTTTCTTCCTCACTTAAACAATCGATATTCTTTATTCCTATCAGGGACGTCATTTCGAAATTTTCCAGGGGGAGGGGGGCAAAAGGTACATACACAATGTAAAATTCACCAAAAAGCGGCAAAAACCACGCCCACTTATATGCCAATACATTGATTTCCCAAAGTCGGGGGGGGGGGGGGCAATTGACCCCCCCCCTGCCCCCTTAAATGACGGGCCTGATTCCTATGTCATGAGTGAAAATTAATTTATGACATTCACTTTCAGCTAATTTTCCTATACTGCATATCGATACATCCATACTAAATCATTTGTTAAAACACAATCTAGTTGAAAACACAAGTAAAATACCATATCTGATCAGCAATGGTTCTTCTAAGCAACTAAGCAAAGGACAGACTGAAATACACATTCAAAAATAGACACTCTCTCAGCTCTGAACTTGTTTCATTCATCTAATAAAGTATCAAACTAAAACCTGGTTTTGTTTATTTAACTCTGAACCAATGATATAAAACAGAAAAGGTTTGATTCAACTTTGTTTTATTATTATTATGAGCTCAAAATGTTTAGAATCCTGAAAAGAACTGTTTACAATCAAAAGGTTTTGCAACAATCTCTTTTCCCCCTAAAAATGTTCTATTTTCTTAAGTGCTTCATATGTTCACTGCTTGATCCCTTTTATTCTTAAAAGAAAAAAAAAATCTGTGATCATAAATGGCTCCTAATAAACTTGCATTTGTACAAATGACATTTGCCTGTCATCCCCCTAATTTTATGGGTGTTTTACTAGCTCATAAAAAGGGATCAGCTGTCAGCTCATGTCAGCTGATCTACAAACTGTATGGTTTATACAGGGCCGGCCTTAGCAAATGCGGGGCCCGATTGGAGAACTCTGGCGGGGCCTCTTTTAAAACTCTTTTT
>JAXGGA010019542.1:0-19891 GCA_038373865.1 Uloborus plumipes
CAACGTACTTCATTAAAATTGTGAATAACGAAACAAAGAAGCACATAATACGTACTCAGAAGCCGGAATTTCGAACGTCCGCCATTAGTGAAATATTCGAAATCTCAGATGGCCGCGTATCCAGAATTACTCGTTAATATATATAGTATGTGCACCCCAAGTTATATGCTTCTATAATTAAAGGCACAATTCCACTATTTTTGGTCACATATCTGCTGCACTTTTTCTCATATTAATTAATTCTTTAATTTTTTTTTTCATTTATTTGTCATTAATAATTTACTTTTTTTTTTTTGCGCATTCATTTGATGAAAACTACTCTAAATACTCAAATGGATAATGTTTCACATCAAAAATATTGTATTTTTCACTTTGCTAAATGGTTTTTTGTGGTAGAAATTTATAGTGCATAAGTGCAGATTTTATCTATCTCTTCTCTACTCTCTACTAATAATAAAGCTGAAGGTGGATCTGTCTGTCCTTCTTTCTGTCTTTCTTTCTGTCTGTTACGCGCATAGCGCCAAAACCGCTCGGTCGATTTTCATGCCACTTGGTACAAAATTAGTTTGTAGCATGTAGTTTTGCACCTTGAAGCGATTTTTCGAAAATTCCATTTCGTTCTTTTTCTATTCGAATTCTTAGCGGAAATTCGATAAAATAGGGAAGAAATATTTCACACACATTTTCAAGTCTTATGTCATTCGAAAGCTTGAAATTTTCTGCACAAAATGAAGTTTTTTCGAAGTTTCTACGATCATCAGGAGAGCTGTAACAATTGTTTTTAGAATCCCGAAATTCAAGGCTTACCTTCAGTAAAGCAAGCCAAACGATTCTAAAATGGTTGAGCTCTAGAATAAAATTTGTTTGAAAAGAGAGATAAAATGAATTATTTTATCAACGGAAATCAACTTTTCATGTTGTTACTATGGTTACGGGTTCATACTTATTTTTGTTTGGTTCTTTTTCCAGGGTTGCCAGACGTAGTATTTTTGATTCCACGGTAGTATTTTTTCGGCCCAAATAAGGAGCGTAGTATTTTTCTGACAACCCTGTTTCCAATATACTAATGACTTAAAATATTTGGCGGATTTTTTTTTTTCATTTTCAGAGATTTCGCATTTCAGCAACATTGATTTTGGCAACGTTTGGAAACAGTTAGTATTTTGTAATATTTTTTTAGAGGAGGCGTAGTATTTTTTTGTTCCAATTCTCGGGCAACCCTGTCTTTTTCCCGGTAAAGATGCTTTGGGACCCTGCTTGGCGCGTTTTCAAAAAGTCAACTACGCAAAATAGCTAGGGTTTCCACGCTTGGCGAGACTATCGTTCATTTAGCGAGAAAAGGGTACCTAAAGCACAGATTAACGAAATATCGTATCAATTGCGATATTGCATCGTTTTTTTAAAGTGTTTCATTTCAGAAAATGTATTGTTTTGTTTTTTAAGCTAGGAAAGAAAACTTTCTTCTTCTTTTAAACTTTGGTAAGATTTCTGTTGGTTTCTGTTATCAACAAAATTTTTCTTATTTTCTCTTTTGTCTTATTTTTGTCCATCTCCCTTGGGGTTGCATTTAAATGTTCCAAGGGGGTGTTTTACCCCATTTATCGGGTAAATCAGTGTTTTCAATGCAAGGTGATATGAATTGGTTAACAAAAGTGATATGAATTGGCGCGACCACTTGGCGATATATCGCCAAGCTTTTGATCGCCAAGTATTTGACGCCAAATTGGCGAAAAAAAAAATTTTTTTTGATTCAGGTTCAATTTGGCGTTGTTGGCGATATTTTGCAAAAAATCCACTGAATGATATTAAAATCGACGATATTTAGGAGATTAATCATTGTAAAACATTTTTTTGCATTGTTTCGTAGCAAACTAGGGATACAAATGTTTGAACTGTTATCTTGCTCACTCCAAGCACTATTTTAGCACTTAAGGCATCTACTAAGAAATTTACACGTAAAATTAAGTAATGTGGGGTACATATCAGATCTTTATATCACTTTGAAGAAATTATAGTTGAATAAAACTGTAATAGAGCATTTTTTCTGCCACATCAATTATTTTACAAATGAACTTTTAATTTTATACCACTGGCAAAGCCGTGCGGGTACCGCTAGTATAATGTAAAAGTGTACATATTTTCTCTAAATGCAATGCTAAATTCACCGGGCCTGCATTTGTATGCTTTTGACACCCTCCCCCCAAGACTTTCTGATAAGATCCTTAACATAATTCCAGTCTTTGTGGCACGAAGTTTCACAAAGGTTGTGCATCCTTGTTATTTTTATAATTTAGGCTTGATTCGCAAGGTTTTAAATATCTTGAAAACTGCTTGAAATGAAATGTTTTATTTTCAAGTGTTTGAATAACTTTAAAATGTATCTTTAGTACTAAAATTTTGCAATTTGTTTTCCAAGAAGTATTTTAAAACATTTATAAAAGATATATTACCTCCATTTTTCGTGGAGTCTCTTTGAATTTATTCGTATTCTCTGAAAACCCGATTTTCACCCACAAAAATTCTGTTATTATGGGAATCTTTTTTTTTCTTTTTCTAAACCGGCTTCAAATTTAGTGTATTGAAAAAAATTACTTATCTAAGTCTTCCATCTAACTGAATTTTTACAATTCATTGCACGTTTAAGAAAAAAAAAAAAAAAAATTTGGAAACTTGCTAAGATGGGGCTCATGCTTTGCCGAAAATTGCATGCAGTGGTTAAAATTCAATCCTTTTGCATTTTGCAAATTTTTCAATTATTTCGAAAGTTGGAACTTATTTTAACATGTGTTACCTTATTTTAAATCTGCTTATTTAAGAGCAAGAATCTGAGAGAGTGTCACGCCTGTGATTCATGACCTCTCAGATTTTCTCCCAAAAATTACCAAATGTTTATTATCTTATTGAAAGACTAAATCCAGAATGTTTTGCTCTAAAGTTGAGTTGTTTAGTTTTTATGGACCCCTAAATATGAAGGTGCGGCATCAAAAATTAAGCGGATTTTCAAGACATGGAAGTTGCCGTGAACCAAAACTCTTACCAGGAATTGTTTAACTCCAATTTTCTTTTTGTATATGGAATATAGAAGGTTAAAACTTTACAAAATGAATGTTAAATTTATGGTAAGTTATTGCCGTAAGTTCAGTGAAGGCCCCCAAAACAAGGCATTTTTGACGTTTTTTAGCGTTTTTGAGGTCCAAAAACAGCTTGTACATTTCAGTTGGCACGGCAAAAGTAGTGTCGTTTGAAAGACCAGTGTAAGCACTTTAAAATAATGTATAAACAACCGAGGAAAGTTCAACGTGCTTTTAGTTGCGTAAGGCCGAAATATGAAAAATGTCACATTTTACCGATATTAAAACGGTCATAACTTCCTCTGCCAACAACATATTGAAATTTTTTTTTCGCCAATATGTCATACTCTATTCTTTGTCTTAACAGAACATTTGAGTCCTTTGAGGCGAAATGTAAAAAATTTTTTCACAAAAAATGCACAGGAAAAAGTACATTTTTTGTAAAAAAAATTTTCACATTTCGCCTCAAAGGACTCAACTGTTCTGTTAAGACAAAGAATAGAGTATGACATTGGCAAAAAAAATATTTCAATATGTTGTTGGCAGAGGAAGTTATGACCGTTTGAATATCGGTAAAATATGACATTTTTCATATTTCGGCCTTACGCAACTAAAAGCACGTTGAACTTTCCTCGGTTATTTTTACATTATTTTAAAGTGCTTACACTGGTCTTTCAAACGACACTACTTTTGTCTTGCCAAATGAAATGTACAAGCTGTTTTTGGACCTCAAAAACGTTAAAAAAACGTCAAAAATGCCTTGTTTTGAGGGCCTTCACTGACCTTACGGCAACAACTTACCACAAATTTAATATTCATTTTGTAAAGTTTCAACCTTCTATATTCCATATACAAAAAGAAAATTGGAGTTAAACAGTTCCTGGTAAGAGTTTTGGTTCACGGCAACTTCCATGTCTTGAAAATCCGCTTAATTTTTGATGTCGCACCTTCATCTTTAGGGGTCCATAAAAACTAACGAACTCAACTTTAGAGCAAAACATTCTGGATTTGGTCTTTCAATAAGATAATAAACATTTGGTAATTTTTGGAAGAAAATCTGAGAGGTCATGAATCACCTCATAATGCTAGGCGTGACAGTTTCTCAGATTCTTGCTCTTAATTTTTATTTTTAATATATTTTTTTTATTTTTAAAACTCAATTGAAATTATTAAATATTTCGAAACAGCAATTAGTACTGACAGACTGATTTTCGTCGTCAAATAAAAATAATTTTGTACCAATTTTAGTTGCAGGACCGAAATCTGTCTTTTTAAAAAAAAAAAACAGAATTTCACCTTCAAAACTGAAAAGTGGCACCCATAAGGCGACATTATTTGAGAAACTCTGCTGCTTCAAATAATGGTACTCTTGAAGCGCATGTTATTTCTATTCTTCTATAACGTGGGTGTCGCAAGTATTAATTTATAAGAAATTTTTGTTCTCATTAAAGATTCAAAATGGTGGCTTGTGTAAAGCAAGCAAGCATTGGGAGAATATTTCATCATATGTTTCCTGGTAGAACAATGACAGTATACTTTCAAAATAAATGTTAAATTTACTTTATTATTATCATTATTATTATTGTTTTGTCAATTACTGATTTTACTACATTGTTTTTTAATTTTTTCATGTATTACGATTATTATTTCAAATAAGTGGTTGTCAATCTGATCTTTTCATTAAAGTTCAATTTTGAAGCTTGATAGTGTATTATAAAAGGTTTTGTCTAATGATATTTTATGTGCACTGGAGCCAAATCATCACTTGTTATTTCATTGTTGTAAAAAATCTACGCTTTCAAATAGTCGTAATGATCCTTGACAAAGATCATTTTATCTTTGAATAGTGATTGAAAAAAGTTCTTGATTTTAAATTTTTCAACTTTACGAAATACTCTTTAAAAATGTTTAAATTTTCTGCATGAACCATGTCAGAGCATTATTGACCTTGTGTATTTTTAAAAATAATAAATATTTTCAAACCAAAAAAAAAAAAAAATATTATTTGTCTGTCTTTCAGCCAGTATGAGAACACACAATTGAAGGGCCAGGGGGAAAAAAGATGAAAGTCACTTTTTCGTCAATTATGAGATATTAGCGCTATCTGAGGCTATGAAGGAGTAATATCATCTGGTAGAGAAACAAGGTGGTAAAACGAGGAGAATCGACCGAAATGTGCATGAAAACTCTATTAACTACACAAGGAGTTACGAGAAATCAAACTTGGTTCTTCGTTTTTCTCGAAATTGCTTTTTGGTCACTTTCATCTTTTCCCCCCTGGCCCTACAATTACAAAACAAAAAGCTAAAAAAAAAAAAATGGGAACATAAATTTTCCATCTGAACAATATAATAATTCCACTAACTACATGTAAACACATGGTTGTATGTTCAATTTGAAAATAACTTCTTATTAAAATTTGTTTCGAATCTACAGAAACTACGTATTTACTAACCCTAGTAATCTTCTCTACTAATAACAGCTGAAGGTGGGATTGTCCTTCTTTCTTTCCTTCCTTCCTTCTTTCTTTCTGTCTGTCTGTGACCTGCGTCGGGCCACAACCGTTCGATCAATTTTCATAAAATTTGGCACAAAATTAGTTTGCAGCATGGGGTGTGTACTACGAAGCGTTTCTTTTCTAAAATCCCCATTTCAATTATTTTTCTATTCTAATTCTTAGCTCATTTTTCATACAAATTCGATAAAATAGGGGGAAAATATTTCATATACATTTTCAAATTTTATGTCATTTGAAAGCTTAGAATTTTCTGCTAAAAATGATAACATTTCGAAGATTTTACGAGCATTAGAAGAGCTGTAATAATTGTTTGCAGAGTCCCGAAATTGAAGGCTTACCTCGAGCAAGCCAAACGATTCTAAATGGCTTAGCTTGAGAATAAAGTCGATAATTATGGCGGAATGGAATTTATTTTCTAAACGTAAGTGAATTTTTCATGTTGTTACCATGGTTACGTTTTATTACTTTTAGTTTGCTTCGTTCTTTTTCCTTTAATAATTTTTAAAATGTATTTGTTTTCGTAGCAACTCAAATTCCAAAACTTATTAAAATGAGTCAAATGAAACATTTTAATTGTTGAAAAATCGTCTGCTTTTATTTTCTCAGTTTTTAAGGAATTAAAATTCGGCAAATTATAAAAATATCGTATAAATTACTGTATTGCAAAGTTCTGCAGCGTCCATCAGTTGTTTCCCACACATAGCCATGTATCACGTTCGCAACACATGCACACCACGCGCTGTGCACGTGAACGCCAACCAATGAGAAAAATCTCACCCACACATTCACGTGTACATCACGTGTACACCACGACCTGTGCATGTGGACATTGGCCAATGGGAAGCTACGAGCTGCATCCCTCTTCGTGGTCTCGACACTCGACCCCTCAAGCTTCACTTCGAGCACAACCGCCGCATCAACAGGATGCGTGCCAATCTTTTTCCTCTTTGTACATAGCATTTTTTGTATATAATATTTAATCAAGTGAATAAATGTTTGATAACAACTATATCTTTAATCGGGTGTCACAGCACTGGTGACCCGGCAATTAAATGGACATTTAAAAGCAAATTTTCATCATTTCAACGCCTTCAAGAGCGAGAGCAGTCAACGCCAACTACAGGACTGATTTTCTTCTCCGTTTCCGTTCCCTCGGGGCTCCCTTTCGCTTTCTTCGGAGATGACTACACCGGATAACCAACCCCTCGCAGCCGCGGGTCAAGTTTCTCGTGTGGCGTTGAAGCTTCCCCCCTTCTGGAGAGCAAATGTGCGCTTATGGATATTGCAGTGTGAAAACGCTTTCCTGTACAGTGGAATCACCGCCGACGAAACAAAATACGCTGCGTTGGTGGCAAACGTTGACTCAGAAACTCTTTCACACGTTTCAGATATTGTGCTCAATCCTCCAGCACAAAACAAATACAAGACTCTCGCGGATCGCCTAATATCAGAATTTGCGGACTCTGACAATTTAACCATCAAAAAATTGCTGTCCGACCTCCAACTGGGAGATCAGCGTCCCAGTCAGCTTCTCCGCAAAATGAAAGAACTCTCTGCCAATCGTCTTAATGATGATTTTCTGAAAAATCTGTGGATGCAAAGGATGCCGCCTCACGTTTCGGCGATTTTGTCCGCTAGTTCAGAATCGTTCGATACTCTAGCAAAAATCGCCGACAAGATAGCCGAAGTCGCAATGCCGCACTCTATTTTTGCAGCGACAAGCAGTGTTCCGCCGCCCACTCCTGAATCCCCCATGGAGAAGTTGGAGAGGCAAATTTCGGAGCTCACACGGAAAGTCGAGGAGCTGCCCTTTTCCCGCAACTCCCGTTCTCCGCACCGCAGAAGTTCGTGCAATCGGCAGCGCTCGTCTTCGAGGAATAACCAACACTCCAGTGGACTGTGTTACTATCATCGCCGGTTCGGACAAGATGCTAGAAAGTGTGCCTCGCCTTGTAATTTCAGTAACCAAAAAAACGCCCTAACTCCGCCATAGCTGGGATGACGGAAAATCTCTCCAATTCCAGCAGCAGATTATTTGTTTTTGATCGCAAAACTGGTCAGAAATTTCTTATTGACAGCGGTTCGGAAATCTCTGTTCTGCCTCCTGCAACTCCTCAAAAACGAAATGCATCTTCAGCATTTTCGCTGTACGCAGCAAATAATACAAAAATTCCTGCGTACGGAATGATTCATCGTCAACTAGACCTCGGCTTACGTTTAAATTTACCGTGGACATTTGTGGTAGCCGACGTAACTTGTCCCATCATTGGAGCCGACTTCTTAAAGCATTTCAACATCATCATTGATCTGCGTAAAGAACGGCTAATTCACGCAGAAACATCTTTACGTGCTTCCGGAAGTGTGCAACCTACGCTACAAAAATCGGTGCATCTAGTGTGTGATAAATCGTGTGAATTTCAGGATATCTTAAAAGAATTTCCAGATTTGACAAACCCCACCTTAGTGCATAAATCAATTCCACATTCCACAGTGCATCACATCTTAACAAAAGGCCCGCCTGTGTATGCTAAACCTCGGCGTTTACACCCATCGATTTATGACAAAGTAAAAGGTGAATTCGAATACCTATTAGAGCAAGGGATTATTCGTCCGTCAAAAAGCCCTTGGAGCTCACCTTTACACTGTGTGCCTAAAGCGGATTCATCTGTTAGACCAGTGGGTGATTACCGTAAATTAAATTCTGTCACAGAATTTGATTCATATCCTCTTCCCTACCTTCATGATTTTTCCCATGCACTTCATGGTAAGTCAATTTTTTCTAAAATAGATATTTTTAGGGCATACCACCAAATCCCTATTCATGAACCCGATATTCCAAAAACTGCAGTAACTACCCCTTGGGGACTTTATGAATTTACTAAGTTAAGTTTCGGTTTAGTTAACGGTTCTCAAACTTTTATGCGCTTTATGCATGAAGTGTTACGCGGTTTATCTTTCTGCTATGTTTATTTGGATGATATTCTTATTTTTTCTGAGTCTGTTGAAGAGCACAAAATTCATCTTCGTCAGATTTTTGAGAGGTTAACTTTATATGGCTTAAAATTAAATGCATCAAAATGTGTGTTAGGTAAATCAGAATTAGATTTTCTAGGTCATTTAATTACTCCTGCAGGTATTAAACCCTTACCTAGTAAAGTGCAAGCTATTCTTGATTATAAACAACCTGAAACTGTACATGAGTTACGAAAATTTTTAGGTCTTATGAATTTTTACAGAAGATTTCTACCGCACGCAGCGGAAGCCCAAATTTTGTTGCATGATTTCTTAAAAGGATCTGTAAAAAAGAAAGATAATACAGTAATTAACTGGTCAACTTCAGCTATTGCCTCATTTCAAAAATGTAAACAATTATTGGCTGATGCTACTCTTTTAGCTCATCCTTCTCCATCTGCAAAACTTGTATTGCATACTGATGCTTCCGATTTCGCAATAGGCAGTGCACTACATCAACTTGTTGATAATGAGTTACAACCACTTGGTTTCTTTTCGCGACGCCTAACTCCAACTGAAATGAATTACAGCGCTTATGATCGAGAATTACTTTCAGCTTATGCCTCTATTCGGTATTTTCGTCACATGCTAGAAGCAAGAGAATTTATTTGGTATACTGACCATAAAGCCCTGGTATTTGCTTTTCGTCAAAAACCTGAAAAATGTTCACCTCGACAAATTCGCCAATTATCATTCATTTCTCAATTTACTTGTGATGTGCGCCATATTTCAGGGAATTCTAATATTTCAGCGGATATAATGAGCCGCATTTCCGCTATATCCCTCCCAAGTAAAATTAATTACGATCAAATATCCCAAGCACAAGCTTGTGACCCCGAATTAAAGCTACTGTTATCAAAAGATACCCTGCAGTTAAAAAAAAAACTGTACTCCCTAATTCTGAGACAGAATTATACTGTGATTTCTCCACTGGAATTGCTCGCCCCTATATCCCAAAAGAATTCCGACAAGCAGTGTTTGAGAGTGTACATAACCTTGCACATCCTGGCTCTCGTCGCACTAGTAAGCTCGTCCGGCAGCGGTTCATCTGGCCCTCGGTGTCTTCTGATTCTGCAAAATGGACCAAGTATTGCGTTCCATGCCAGAAATCCAAAGTGCACCGCCACATTAAGTCGCCGCTTCAGAATTTCAGTGAACCGTCCGGTCGATTCCATCATGTACATCTGGATATCGTGGGTCAACTTCCACCGTCTAACGGATACATCTACTGTCTTACAATGATAGATCGTTTCACACGATGGCCCGAAGTGGTACCGATGAAAGATATGACAGCACCAACAGTTGCAGAAAATTTCTACAACACCTGGATTTCCCGTTTCGGATGCCCCTCCATCATAACGACCGACCAAGGCAGGCAGTTTGAATCCGAGTTATTTCGCTCCTTGTCGAAATTTCTCGGCATAAAAAAAATCCGCACTACTGCCTACCATCCAATCGCAAACGGGTTAATAGAAGAGTTTCACCGCCCTCTAAAGCAAGCGATTAAATGTTACGCAACTGATCGCTGGACGGAAGTTCTCCCCACTGTGATGCTTGGTCTCCGGTCCGCTCCGAAGCTCGATCTAGGCTGCTCCTCAGCGGAACTTGTTTACGGTTCCTCCCTTCGACTGCCTGGGGACTTTTTCGACGAATGTAGTGCTCCTACTGATCCCACCACATTTGTCGAAAAATTAAAGGAGCACATGCGTCATATTCGCACTCCACCAATGTCGCGTCATGGATCCAAACCAATTTTTGTGCCATCGTCGATTTTGACCACAGAATATGTATTTTTACGTTGTGATTGTGTCAAGCAGCCATTGCGTCAACCGTATGATGGTCCTTATCGAGTCATCAAACGCAATAACAAGGTGTTCGATATCGATGTCAATGATAAGGTAGTTTCTGTCTCCATTGACAGATTAAAACCTGCATACATTGTGTGAAACCTCCAGCACCTGATCCATGTTCTACAGTTACTACTCCCACTGCAGCACCTCAGCCTTCAGTAGTGCAGCCTAGCACTACAGAACCTACACATCAAACAACCCGTTCGGGACGTAAAGTTCGTTTCCCGGATTGGTTTCATGCGTCAAAAAAATGAAAAATAATCGCTGTCGCTAGGAGGGGAGTATGCAGCGTCCATCAGTTGTTTCCCACACATAGCCATGTATCACGTTCGCAACACATGCACACCACGCGCTGTGCACGTGAACGCCAACCAATGAGAAAAATCTCACCCACACATTCACGTGTACACCACGACCTGTGCATGTGGACATTGGCCAATGGGAAGCTACGAGCTGCATCCCTCTTCGTGGTCTCGACACTCGACCCCTCAAGCTTCACTTCGAGCACAACCGCCGCATCAACAGGATGCGTGCCAATCTTTTTCCTCTTTGTACATAGCATTTTTGTATATAATATTTAATCAAGTGAATAAATGTTTGATAACAACTATATCTTTAATCGGGTGTCACAGCAGTTCTTTCTAAAATGTTTCATTTCAAAAAATGTATTATTTTGTTTTTAAAGCTAGATAAGAAAACTTCTTTCTTCTTTTAAACTTTGGTAAGACTTCTGTTGATTTCTGTAAGCAATGAAATTGTTCTCATTTCCTCTTTCGTCTTATTTTTATGTTATACTTTTCAGGAATTACAGTTGATTTATAACTAAAATTGGGTGTTCTTTCTGTGATACCAACTTATTACTCCTGATTTACTGACTGTAATTTACAATGCTAACGTTTCCTTCTTATAAGTATTGAAAATAGATAAATTTATGCTAATTTCGGAAAGAAATGTTCAATTTGCCTTTCGTTTAGAATTTGTATGAGTTCCAGTTTGTTGTCAGATTCATAACTAATTGAATGCATTAACATCAAATACTGCATTCTCTTATTACCAAAGTGTTAAAACGAATTTAACCCAATAAACTAAACGTTTTGAAATTCTCAACCTCAAAGTTAACGAAACTCTACAGAGGTAGTAAAATCATGACAGTAAAAATAAGATTTTATGGTACAATTCACATGGAGTACATACCCTTTGCCTAACCCTAAAACCCAGGAAAAGTGTGAAATGTTCTCTCTGCCCAAAGACCGTGCCGGTCTGTGGAGAAGTAGGAACCGTGCGTTCTTACTTCTCCCGCGCTCAAAAAGTCAGGATCCCGAAAAATCACCTACGCCCGAAAATTCGGGAACCAAAAGTCTCTAGCTCCCAAACGTCCCCAGCGCCTAAAAGCCCTTGATCCCAAAAGGCCTCCATGCCCAAAAGCCCTCGCCCCCAAAAGTCCTCGCGGCCAAAAAGTCTTGCGCTCAAAAGCCCCGGTGCTCAAAAAATCTCGCACCCAAAAGCCCCGGCGCCAAAAGTCCCGGCGCCCAAAAGTCCTCGCGCCCAAAAGCCCCCGCCCCCAAAAGACCTCGCGCCCAAAAGTCCCGGCGCCCAAAAGACCTAGCGCCCCAAAGTCCCGGGGCCCAAAAGACCTCGCGCCCAAAAGTCCCGGCGCCCAAAAGGCCTCGCGCCCAAAAGTCCCGGCGCCCAATGTTCTTGCGCCAAAAAAGCCTCGCGCCCAATCTTCCGCGCCAAAAAGTCGGCGCCCAATCTGCCACGCCCAAACTTCCTAGACCGATATATTATACATATATACAGTCCAGTCACATTAATGTGACCACCACGTACTTTCGACTTTGACGTTAAATAACCAATTACAGAAGGCACTTGGTAGCACAGTGCGGTTGTGGGTATATAAAGGGTGTGTGAGGGCTTTGGAAAACGTTTCTGTCGTTGGCGTCAGTGGCGTATCCAGGAATTGATTTTGGGGGGTGCACATCGAACATCCACACTGTGATGAGAAAGGAAAAAAATCAAGAAATAGGGTGAAACTTTAAAAACGCAGTATTTCGATTTAATTTTTTCTATTGAACGTTGCTCAAAGATTGTTTTTTTTTTTTTTTTTTCACAAAATTGAATATCATGCAAGAACAATAAACATATTACGAAAAAAAATCTCAAGCCGAAAGCACTCAAGTTTCCAAAAGCACTCAAGTCTTCATTGGAAAATTGATAGATCATTTATAATTAAAAAAAATAGTTGCATGATAAAAAATATTTTTGAAGGTCCGAGAGTACCAAAATGAAATTTTTTGTACATTTTGGTTTTTGTGAAGTTTTATTTTATGATTATTTTTGTTTCATCAAAGATAAGATTTTTCTTAGCTTATATACAAGCATTTTCTCATGCATATTCTACAAAATGTCCATTTAAACGTCCTTCAGATGTTGGGGAACGTGGGGATAAGATTTAAAAACCGGGGCAAATCGGAATGTTAAAACATTTTGACTCTTTTGCGCCATCCACCTAGCAATATACTAACTATATTCTTAAACCTATAGTCGATTGGACGATTGTGATTCAAATATAAATAGACTTAAAAATCAAAGGGAATATATACAACTCATTTTCAAAATTTCATACACATATTGTAATATTTTGCACTTTCTGGAAAATTGTTTTTGTTTTTCAGCTATTACTTACTCCTTTTTTTTAAATCCCAGATGTGCTCATTGATTAATTCATTCATTCGCATTCCTTCATTAATATTTAAACTTGTTTATTTATTCATTTCTAATAAAACTCTTAATAATAAAATAAAAACTTTCATTTCATCCCATGAGAAAAGAAAGTAGAAACTGATCCCTTTTTCTCCAAGGTAAAAATTTACTGCTGAAATGAGCAGTAATGTTTCAATGTAAGTGTTAATATAAAAAACAATTTTTTTTTTAATGTGCGATAAGTTTTTAAACAAAAATCCAATTTGTCACATTTCGAAAAAAAAAAAAAAAAAAAAAAGCTATCTTAACTACTTCACTTTGCCGCACATTCTTAAATTTTTTAAAACATTTCATTGTTGAAAATTATCACTCAGCTGACATGCAATAACCGGCAAGTTGGACTTATTTTTAAATTACTGATATTGAAAATTACGTTCGTTACTGTTGTGTCAAGCTTTTATAGCAAAATATCTAGACTGTTGTGAGAGTAATTTTGTTTTCCATAACTGATATTCTGAAACTAAAACCCAAATGCTAGGTATAAAATAACTCTCAGTTATGAATGAAGTATGTACACTTAACGCATAACGAATGAAATGAATTTAACGTATACTTTGTGTTTTGTTGATTTTTTCTTTACGATATAAAATAATAATATGACAATTTGTTCAAAATAATCTTTAAAAAAGAGAAAATAAGAGGAGGAGCAATGCTTAAACACTTTTAAATTATTTAAATAATCTGCAACTAATAGGAAACTTAAACGTCTAACAATGTTTGTGAGAGGCGCGGGGGTACATCGCTCATTTTCCTCTTACATTTCCAATATTACAGAACAATAATAAGTTTTGCTTCTTATTGTCGAAAACAGAAAATAATATGACAATATTTCAGTGTCCATAAAGTATTTTTCATTGAAAAAACCTGAAGCATATTTAGGGGAGATTGGTAATGAATGGGCCATGGTGATGAATGGGCCACTAACAAAATATGAAAAAGTATTTGCATGAATTTTTTTTTGATGCCACCAATAGATGTAGCTATTTGTTCTACTAAACTCATCCAATTTTCATTCGTTTGCGCTGAGCCATTTTCAAACTAGAGTGGCATGGTCAAGAATCTGACTGAAAAGTAAGTTTTTCCCTTTTTAGTAAAACATTTCCTAGCTAAAATGTACCAAGTATTTTACTGCATACACATGTATAAGCTAGTCTTTCCCTATCTATAAACTAATCTTAAGATGTATTTTGATGTTATCTAAATTCAATGTACTCAAAAAACCTAAATGTATTCCAAAAGTATAGGTGGGGCTGAATGGGCCACTATATCATGGTAATGAATGGGCCACCTAAATATTGTTTTTCTTCCTTTTCTTTGGATTTTCGCATTAATATGAAACACAACTGACTGTCATAGATAGATTAAGATTACTGTCGTCAAAATAGGTTTGTAGTAACTTCTAACTCTAATTTGCAGATCTATATTATATTCCTATAGTACAATAGACCTCTGGTCGCAGTGCGTGGCTTGAAAAAGCCCCCTCTCTCCTTCATATTATATTCCTCACAGTACAATTTCATTTTCTTTCTTGGTAACTTAAGTTAGATATTTCTTATTCCCGATGTCTAGTAAATTTAAAAAAAAATTTTGAATTTTGACAAGTTTGAAAATGAAGATGAAGTTTTTGAAAGTGATTTTTAATATTATTTTTGAAATATATAAATTTTGTTAAATCATAGTGTGTATTATCTGTTATTTTTTTTATATATATTTGATGTTATTTATTTCTTACAATCTCATTATTTAGTCATTTTTCTGCTACAATTGGTATGCATCAGTTTTATTTTAATTGCATCAGTTTTGATGTTTATATAATTTTAAATCAGTATGATTTTGTATCATCATGTCAAGTGCCACATTTATTTTGTCATATTCAGCAAATAAAAGATTAAATCCACATGTTTTCATTGAATTCATTTAGTGGCCCATTCATTACCTTCGATGGCCCATTCAACCCCATAGGTGGGGTTGAATGGGCCAAATTTCAAAATTTTTATTTTCTATTATAATTCATTATAGACAGGTGCTAATCCAACTTTTATGACTTTTTTAGATAGCCAGATAAGTAAAGTAACTAAAACACCAATTTAGAGTTAAAACAAAGTGTTAGCAAAAATTACAAAAATTCAAAACCAAAAAGTGGCCCATTCATTACCACTCTCCCCTACACAGTCCAGTCACATTAATGTGACCACCACGTACTTTCGACTTCGACGTTCAATAAGTAATCACAGAAGGCACTTAGTAGCACAGTGCAGTTGAAGGTATACAAAGGGTGTGTGAGCGTTCTGGAAAACATTCTATCGTTGGCGTAATGCAAAAACGAAGCGATTTATACGACGTACAAAAGGGCATGATCATTGGCTTTCGGACAAGGGTGGAAGCATTTCCGAAATGGCTGAGTTTTTGAGCTGTTTGCTTGCCGTCGTGGTAAAAGTGTACCGTGCATGGCAAAATGGGACTGTCCAAAATCAGCGACATGGAAAATGTGGTGCACCAGGAGCCATAGATGACAGAGGCGAACGACGGCTGCGGAGATGCGTTCGGGTTAATAGACGGGCTACCGTTGAGCAACTGACCCTCCAGATGAACCAAGGGGCTACCAACATCGTCTCCCAAACTACTGTTTAGCGGACGTTGCTCCGTCTGGGCTCCCGAAGCAGAAGCCTGGTTCATGCACTTATGCTGACTACTGTCCATCGACGACGAACTCTGGAATTTGCACGCCAGTACCGCAGCTGGACGTCCATTGAGTGGCAACAGGTAGCATTTTCTGTTGAATCACGTTTAATGCTCCATCGGACCGATGGACGTTGGCGTATGAGGCGTGAAACCTCTGAAACCAAACATCCTGCAGCATTGCCGGAACGGTCCAAGCTGGAGACGGGAGCATTATGGTCTGGGGAATGTTTTTCTGACATTCTCCGGGTTCACTCATCATTGTGGAAGGCACGATGAATCAATACAAGTACGCATCTGTCCTTGCGGACCATGTCTACCCCTATATGGCATTGTTTTTCCTCAGGATGATGGCATCCATCAGCAAGACAATGCGAAGTGCCATACAGCTGCCAGTGTACGCGCGGGACTCGAAGAGCACCAGGATGAGTTTACCCTTCTCCCCTGGCCAGCAAACTCTCCTGACTCAGTCCCAATCGAGAATATGTGGGACCATCTCGATCGGGATATTCGCGCCATGGATCCTCACCCGCCTAATCTAGCGCAGCTGGCCACGGCATTGGAGTCGACATGGCTCAAACTACCAGTGAACACTTTCAGGGCCCTAACTGAGTCTCTTCCTGCACGTCTCGCAGCAGTCCGCTTTGCGAAAGGTGGTTAATCTGGCTTTTGACAAGTGGTCACATTATTGTTGCTGTACTGTGTGAGTGTATATATATATATATATATATATACGAGGGCTGTCTGAAAAGTTTCCGACCTCGATATGAAAAGGACAAAACTTATGAAACAAAGATAGATGTTCTTATTAAGGAGTCTTTTGGAAACTTGGAACCGTAATTTTGGCTATTTTTAGTTAAAATTGTGTGCGTGACAGCCATACTAGTGAGTTGCTCCAACAGTTTTTTTGAAAATGGAAAAAATCGAATATCAAGCTCTGATTCGATACTTATTTTAAAAAGGAAATACGCCTGCACAAATTAAAAAGGAGTTGGACTCTATGTATGGGGAATCTGCACCATCGTCTAAAACCGTAAAATTTTGGGTAGCGGAATTTAAACGGGGCCGTACCAGCTTGAGTGTTCATGAACGCTCAGGTCGACCCAAAACTGCTACCACTGATGAACACATTGCTAAAACTCATCAAATGGTGCTGGATGATTCAAATTAAAGGTGAGACACATAGAAGAAACTATGAATATCTATAAGGAATGCGCATGCCACATTTTACATGAGAAATTAAGTACACGGAAGCTGGCTGCACTTTGACTGCCGCGTTTGCTCAATTTGACCAGAAACGTGTCCGAATGAACATTTGCAGCTCACTTCTGGCACAATGAACCAGAATTTTTCGGACGACTAATCACTGTAGATGAAACCTGGATTCATCAGTACACTCCAGAAACAAAAAAACAGTCAAAACAATGGATTGCAAAGTGAGAACAGCTCCAAAAAAGGCCAAAACAGTTCCTTCTGCAGGAAAAGTGATGCCGACCGTTTTCTGGGATAGCCATGGAGTGATACTCATTGACTACCTTAAAATGGGAAAAACCATAATAGGAGCATCCTATTCTACTCTCCTTGACAAATTGAAGGAGGAAATAGAAGAAAAATGGCTGCATTTGAAAAAGAAAAAAGTTCTTTTTCATCAACAAAATGCTCCTGCTCACACCTCAGTGGTTTCAATGGCCAAAATTCACGAGTTAAGGCTCGAAATCGTTGAACACCCACCCTACTCACCAGACCTGGCCCCAAGCGATCCCTTCTTGGTCCCTAAGCTGAAAGAAGCACTTGGAGGACAAAGGTTTTCTTCAAATGAAGAGGTCATAAACTTTGTCAACAGCTTTTTTGAGGACACATTTTCATCATTACTTTTGGATGGGTTAAAAGGATGAGAGCATTACTGGAGGACGTGTATGGACTTACAAGGAGACTATGTCAAAAAGTAACAGCCAGTTTGGACGATAAAAATATTTTATCTATGTTAGGTCGGAAACTTTTCAGACAGCCCTCGTGTATATATATATATATATATATATATACACACTGCTCGACATTGAAAATGCAACACCAAGAAGGGGTGGTCAGAAATCGATGAAATTTGGTAAGAAGACAGACACAGCATGGAACAATAAGTGATATTTATTTCAAAATAAATAAGCAAAATTTAGAGCGAGGACGGCGTCGGCTCAGTAAGAAGTAGGACCACCACGGACAGCGATGCACGAAGAAACACGTCTAGGCATGGAGTCAATAAGCCTGCGGATGGTGTCCTGAGGGATGGCACTCCATTCCCTTTCAACCATTTGTCACAGTTCGTCCTCTGAACGAGGCAGTGGCAGGTTCTGCAAACGGCGTCCAATCACGTCCCACACATGTTCGATTGGTGACAATTCAGGAGAGTATGGTGGCCAGGAAAGCATCTGTACACCTCGTAGAGCATGTTGGCTGATTCGAGCACTGTGAGGCCGTGCGTTATCCTGTTGAAAAATTGCATTTGGCAGACCCTGAAGGTAGGGGATTGCCACCGGCCGCAGTACATTATCTACATATCGTTGGGCCGTCATAGTGCCCCGAATACGAACTAGAGGTGATACGGAATTGTATGCAATAGCGCCCCAAACCATTATGCCACGTTGTCGCGCTGTGGGGCGTTCCACAGTTACTGCCGGATTCGATCTTTCTCCACGTCGACGCCACACACGTATGCGATGACTATCGCTGGACAAACAGAAGCGGGATTCATCTGAGAACACTACGGTTTGCCATTCTGCCATCCACGTCGCTCTGGTCCGGCACCATTCCAAACGTTGGAGTCTGTGCTGTGAGGTCAATGGCAGTCTTCTTAGCGGGCGCCGTGATTGCAGGCCACGTGCAACCAGTCGACGGAAATGGTTCTGGTCGACACAGGAACATCCAGGGTACCTTGCACGTGCTGCAGAATCGACGTACAAGTGACTTGCGGGTCCGCCACAGCTTGTCGGTGAATCCGTCGATCCAAGCGGTCTGACGTCACTCTGGCTGCACCTGCACCCCTCAATGTGGCTACATTTCCTCTTTCCAACCATCTCCGACACAGCCGATGCACAGTGCTTGCATCCATGTGGGTATCAGCTGCAATTTGACGTATGGACCAACCTCCCCTTCTCAGTCCGATCACCATACCCCTTGTAAAGTCGTCTATATGCTGGAAGTGTCTTCGTTGAGGACGGCGTGGCATTTCCTCCTATCACACGTATCCTTCGAGACAAAAACCAAATTTCTCCGATAATTAGTCTGGCAGAAAAACCAACATGAACATAGCCCACTTTTCAACTTCATTCTCTTATATCTTACTTCACGTGCGTCGGAGAGCTGCGCATTTCATATCATTTGCATAACTCAGTGACGTGCGTCTACGGTAAAATTTGCATGAATTTCTGACCACTATCCTTCTTGGTGTTGCATTTTCAATGTCGAGCAGTGTGTATATATATATATATATAATATATATATATATATATATATATATATATATATATATATATATATATATATATATATATAATATATATATATTATATATATATATTACACATAGAGAGAGAGAGAAAGTTTCATGGTACGTAGTTCCATGGAAGGCTAAATAAGGTCCAAAAATAAGGTCAATGGAGAAATGCAAAATTATGTCTATGTTACGTAAAATGAAATGTAAAAAAGAAAACAGCAACATTTTTTATACGCTCGCTAGGTGGCATTTTAATGTTGACTCTTATATTTTGAGTGACATCAAAAGTCAAATGCTTTCCAAACACCTTTGAGAATTTTCGAAAAACATGAATAATGCAAAATTTCGATTACTTATTCAAAAGAAAGGAGTTTTAAAATCAAATATTTTGGTAAATAAAAGATATTTATGCGTTATGACACCTGAAGATAATACTTGTCTAGTCTATATCTTTTCGAAAAAAAAAAAAAAAAAAATAGTTTGAAAATTTAAAAAAAAACTTTTGTTTGGA
>JAXGGA010019543.1:0-19888 GCA_038373865.1 Uloborus plumipes
TTTTTGAAAACATTCCTGCGCGTTGAGTCAACGCCTCCTAAATTTTAAATGCCTAGAACATTTGCTTCGCTACCGTCGAGATGGGTTCAACTTGAAACGCCACCTTGCGGCAATCCGATAATGCCGTTGTTATTTCTTGATTGGATAATTTTTAAATTTAAATTCAGAAATGAACCAATCGTTAATTTTTCGAAGAACTCCGGCAGATGGCAGTGTATCGTGAACCAAGGGCATTTTGCAGCTATTGGCTGGATCCAAACAATATCCGAATTAAATTTTTTGATTGGTTGATTTTTAAATTTAAATTTAGAAATGAACCAATTGTTAATTTCTCTTTCTCGATGAACTCTGGTAGATGGCAGTGTATCGTGAACCAAGAATGAAATTTTGCTCTGTGCTAAAAACCAGAAAGTTGCAGGCATTTAGTATTTAGGAGGCGTTGGTTGAGTTGGCTGCGTAGAAGGCCGAGAGTGGGCCCATCTGGAGCGGGAAATCTCCAAGTTTTGTTTTCCATTTAATCAGTCGCCATTATGCTATAGTCAAAAGAACAGCGCGCCTTTGCCGTCGAAAGCTACTTTTCAAGCGGTCGCTCAGTTACTTTTACTCGGTACACAACTTCCCAGCTTTGAAGAAATGAACATTAGGGACGTGTGGTTTCAGCAAGATGAAGCCACAGCACACACAGCAAGAGATTCAATGAATTTGTTGCGACACCATTTCCCCGACCACCTCATCTCTCTCAGAGGCGATCTCCAATGGCCAGCACGCTCCCCAGATTTGGCGCCGTGAGAATTTTTTTATGGAGTTATTTGAAATCCCTTGTTTATGTTTATGGACCACGCACAATAGCTCACCTCAAGAATAACATTCGCGACGAAATTGTCAACATACCAATTGATATGTTGCAAAGAGTGCTCAGAAACTTTAAAAATCGTCTTAATCAGTGTATGCTCAGTGAGTGTCATCATTTAACCGATGTCATTTTCAAGACTAAATGAAAAAAAAATGGGATATTGTATTCTCAAATAAAAAAAGAATTAAAACAATAACTCAAGTAGTTTTGTTTTTATTGACATTTCAAAAAAGTAAGTTTCTCTGGCGCACCCTGTAGATGTTGATTCCGTTCCTTTAACTGCATTATTTGAATTCAGCTCTATAGAATGTTTTTCTATGATTTAGGTTCCCTGGCGTTTCTCTTTGAGGAAAATAAGATACTTTTGCTTCACTCCCTAACAACATTTCTTGAAGGAAGTTCATCGAGCAAAAGCTGTGCTCTTAGTTTTGGATTTTTTGATTTAATTTAATTAGTTTGCACTATAAGTTCATATATTTGTCTATCAAAAGAATGACCACGCAATGTATTATTTATTTTGAATTAGTATGTACATACTAAACCATAATACATACATGACACCAAAACATGAGTTAATTTGCAAAACATATGATTAGCTCTTTAGTACATGCTAAGCCTAACTTAAAGCAGAAAATTACCCATTTTTACCCCACGCTTGTTTTATACCATACAAAATTACATTTTGCTGTTTTTTCTTCACCATTTTAGGCAGTTATTTCTGAAAATGTACTTTATGCAGTAGATTAAAAACTTGATGTGTAGTTTTTTTATTAATCATGATGTTATCTTTGCTTGATGTTATTATTTTTTTTAAATCAAAAGTTTTTATGATGAACACAGTCAAGCTTATTTTAAGAAAATCCCTTAATCGCTGGTATTTGTAACTTTGAAGTAGAATTTACACCTCATTTTGAATATAAAATGTTGCCTGGTGTCAACAATGCACAAAATGGCAACGCAGAAAAAAAATATCGTTTTGTACATTTTTTAAAGATTTTTCAATAAACGCTTTCATTTCCCCCACCAGACCCTATGTCTGCTTTCTATGTTAAGAATGAAATTAAATAAATCATCAAAATCAGATTACTCTGGAAATTCAGTTTTTCAGAAACTTCTTAAAAAAACAACCACAGAACTAAATCCGAAAGTAGTGTGCTGAGCATAATTAAAACGCAAATCACCGAACATTTAATGATGTTAGCAAGAAAAATGCTGCGCGTTTATTGAAATACATATTATTTGCTTTGAAAACGCAGTAAATAGGATGAAGAAACAAAACTTGTTATCTCAACAATGCAGTTTAAAGTTGAACCAAGAATATACTGCTTTCTAAAATTCAGTGTTTTGCTAATATTCGTAAATAAATAGAAAGCATAAGTACATTGTAATTATGTGACTGATTAGATCTGTCCTAAATTGGTTTGCCGATAGTATAGGCTAAAAAATAAAGCAGCTTCTTTGTTAAACTACAATTTTGACATAAAATATTAGTTTTAAATTAGCAAAGAGGGATGTTTTCGTAAGATATTGGTATTACATCAGAAACTCGTTATGGAAGCTTTAAAACGTGTTTATATAACAATACACTTATTTTGTAGATAAAGGTGTGTAGAGATTTCTGAAAAAATGCGTCGTTGTAGTAAACACAGCGTTCATTAAAAGGAGAAAGTAAGTCTTTTGAAGCGTATTTAACTTTGCTAAAGCTTATTCTTGCAATAATAAAATGCTAAAATTTATTTTTCCCAGTAAAATTTATTTTTAAGTAATTTTATGTTTAGACACTTCAAAATTTTCTTCAAAATGTTGAATTCATAAATATTTTTGGAGATTTTTTTTAAAAGATATTTTAATTAAACTGCTTTACAACCTATGATCTCAAAATAAACTCTAATTATGTTCCTTGTTACATAATGCAGCTAAAAACTCAAACAAGTATTTTTAGTGTATCAGTCAGTTTCAGTTTTGACAGTAACTGATGCACCTAAAATGCGAAAAGTATATCAACTACCCCCGGTAGTTAAAGCGATGAAAATACTCAACCATGCCTTAACAAAGAGAAATGCAAAAGTAAAAAAATGTAAAAATTAGTGCTGAAATCTCCTTCAGTCCCAAGTAGCACACTTTGGTTTTTAAAGGTTGTAAAATGGTTAATAACGTTGTAACAACGGATTAAAAACGTTTATAAAACGTTTAAACGTTTTTTGTGCTACCTGGGGTAATAAATAGAAAAAAAAAACGCTTCCATTACAATCAGAATTAAACTTTTGCTGAACATCCCAAGTAGCACACTTCGTTTTTTAAAGGTTGTAAAATGGTTATTAACGTTGTAACAACCGCTTAAAAACGTTTATAAAACGTTTAAAGGTTATTTGTGCTACCTGGATATTTTCTATTATATGCATAGAAATAGCTGCAAGTAATGGTAAAGGGCAGCATTGAAAAAGGACAGATATGTTCTCTCTATACAAAGAGATAGTATACTGCAAAAAATGAATTGTTGTTTTTACAGTATAATACTTGCAGCCGAGGTTCCAGTTTAAAACTGTAAAATGCACCGTAATAAACGGTAAAACTAGCAATTTTACAGTATCTTACTGTAAAGTTAGAAGTTTTACAGTTTATTGCCGTAAAATATAACTATATTATACTGTAAAAACCCCACCAGTCGTTGTATTGGATCATCTTTATAACGAGTGGTCGTTATAACGAGCGTCGACTGTATTTCTAATACAGTGGCCACCTCTGATATGAATCGCGCATAATCCAAAAAGTTTTGATCCAGAAAAAAGGCAGATTCAATGAAGTGGATTATATTTGATATTTGACGATTTGAGTCATTTGAGAGGCTAATTCGTGTAACCGGCGTCCAATGCATATCTAATTTTAGACGCACCCCCATCTCCCACCATAAAAATTTGATCAGTGTCTCTAAAAACAAAAAAAAAAAAAAAAATCAGCTCAAAAAGTTTTTTTTATTGCACATAATACTTATAAAGTATACACCTACATTGAAATTTATTATTTGGAAATATTTGTGGTGAAACTGATTTATCGAAAATGAGGAAGAACAAACATCGGTTAGCAACATTCATTTTGAAAGTGTGGCAATATTGTAACGAGTCCGTAGCACCTTCAACTTTCTTAAATGAGCATTCCAATCTTGAGGAAGTAATCTTGTAACTATAAATTTATTTACAAGTATGTACACTTATTTACAAAAGGAGCAGGAAATAATTGCTTAAGGGGTTACAGTACCTTTCTAACAAATTTCTTTAATTTAAGTGAAAAAGTTAATTCTTTGAAATATTTGTTTCTGCACTTGTTTAAAAATCAATAATTTATTTTCAAACATCAAAAATTTTGAAAACTTTTTTTGAAAATTTGAAAAATGTAAGAAAATTTCAGTTTTTTTAAAACCCTAAGGCTTTTTTGTTTCTGCACTAATTTCAAAATTTCTTTTTGCGAAATGATCACAAGGAAAACCTCAACAAATCTGTGCATTCATTTTCTTATATTTTGATTAGAAAATATTTTGTGACCTTTTATGTAAAAAATTCTTAGAAAATTTTGTTCTTCGAGGTTTAACAAACTCTAAAAAATTTTGTAATTTATAAAACGCTTATTCAATGCACAGTTTTGTTAAATATATTATCCTGAGTGCAAAAAATATTGCTTTAAAGTTATATCTTTAATAGAAAAAATTCCTTAGCATTTCTAGTAACATAGAAACACTAAAAACTGATCACCGAGAAAAAGCACTTTAAAGTTTGGCTTTTCCATTAGAATACATAGCATGTATGCCCTAAAGTCACTCATAACTTTTTAAATAATTTAGCTAGAACAATGCTGTTTTTTTCTGAGTGTTTTAAATAACTTTGACTTTTGAAATAAGCAATAAAATTTTTTTTGGTCTTTTGGTCATTTTTGAGGTACTGTAACCCCTTAACATCCAGCAATTAGGTAGCAAACAGTATACTGTACTCTCAACAGTAACTCAGCACCACGTATCTAACGTGAACAGTAATTAAGAAATTACAAAAGCAAAAGCAAACATTCGCCCAAGCGAATAAAAACGAGCCTCTCAGAAACCCAGTCTGAGAAAAACTAACTAACTAACTGTGTTCAAGGCTATTTATACTCGGAAAGAAATTTCTACAACATTCTAGCAAAATCCGGAGTGTTCTGATTCATTCATAACTTAAATAATCCATTCAAGAAAATTCTAGTGATAAATAGAAAAACCCCACGCGAAAATGTCTTCATGCTTATTAAATGTAGGGTGAAGTGTAAAAACTATAAAGTGTTACAGGGCCGGTATACAAGTGATAAAAGTGATATCTTCAGATACTTTTGCAACTTGTCGCCAGATAAAACCAAAACTAGTGAAAATGTTGCAAGGCAGGAAAAACAACAACTATTTCAAGATTTGTAACATTTTTTTATTAGCATCAAAGCTATTATTTAGCATGTGTGTAAAGGTTATTTCTTGTCACCCTGTCATAGCCTACAAAGATACGCTCAACTATTCTTTTTCCGCAATCCAACGTACCTCTATTTTGAAGTTGATTTATTTCTTGTTCTTATAGGGCTTAGAGCTCCTACCAATTAGATTGATTTTCAGAGGTGTAATCCGTATACATGATTCGAACGCTAAATACCGACCCATAGAAAGAATAGCATACCAATTCGTTTCTTCTGTAAGGCATAAAAGCCTCGCGTAATGCGATTGAATGCGAATGAACACAATAAAAGGTTCCGTGAATGGTTCCGACCAGACACTGGAAAAGCCTTGGAATGGGTAGAGGAAAAATAGTATTTTTGTTCATGTTGAAACTTTTTGAAAATAAAAGAAGAAATAAATAACAAATAAATAAATAAATAAAATGTATATAAAAAATAAAATAAATAAATCTATATGCACAAAAATGGATGGATGTACATATATTTGTTTGTACATTTGTTTGTTTGTATGTTTGTTTCTGATACAAATCCACAGTTTTCGTCGGATTTTCATCAAACTTGGCACAGAGGCTCCTTGATGCCTGAGAATTCACACGGTTTTGAAATTGAAAAGAAATCCAAAAAGCTCAAAATTTACATTTATGGTCTCAAAATGCTCATTTTCATTTAATTTTGAATACATAGAGTAATAGAGAGATACTTTTAAGAATACAAAATTTAACACATTTAAACATGAGTATTTTCCAACAAAGATTACGATTAACAATGAATTATCAATTTAAAGCTCATCTATTTCATTTTAGCATGAAATAAGTAAAAAACAATTATAATTAGCTATGTTCCCAGGTAGCACAAAAAACGTTTAAACGTTTTATAAACGTTTTTAATCCGTTGAAACAACGTTAATAACCATTTTACAACCTTTAAACAACGAAGTGTGCTACTTGGGTCTCTGGCATCTGGGCAAACGCCGGGTAAGTCACAGATGACAACCGAGAACGTGCTGATAAATTGTTTCAAAGAGATTGACCCGATTCGGTTTAGATTGTTGCTAATGCACTGGACGTCTCTTATGGTTTTGCTCAAAAATTGCTCAATGAGACTTTCACAAAGTTTGTGCTTTGTCTCTTCCTCAAAGAAAAATCTTTAAAATCACATCTCAAAAAAATCTGAAGTTTTCTAAAATGGTTTTGATACTTCTGCTCGACGATAGCGCAAATGTACATCATGGGAGCTATGCTGAATGGTAGTTTTGGGCAAAGAGACGTTCAGGAAGTGGTCTTCTACACTGCTGAATAAATAACCCATTTATGCCCAGCAGCCTAAAAACGGGACGCTTGTTAGTTACTGCATACAAAAACCTGTAATGTGTATATCATTTTACTAAAGCTGTTTTTCACAAGTTAAATAGCCCTTCTTCTTGAGAAAACCAGTTAGAACCACTATTTGGACAACAGAGTTTAATATTTGACAGCTATTTTCAGAGAAATCAGTCAAGCAACGATCCAGCATGGGTAGTAGCCACAGAAAGTAAGTTTTTTTTTTTTTTTGCAAACTTAGTTTTCATATAATTAAACTATTTTAAAATGATTTGCTTAAAATTGATCAGAGATGCCTTCTATAATGTTACTTTGCACAAGTAAAGTCAAATAAGGTCGTATTTTGCTCACATGTCTGCAAAATATCCCATAAACGGGACGCCAAATAACTTAATAAATATGGCAACGGCGAACTATTTCAAGCCTAAAATGTATGTAAACCATTCCGAGTAAGAGTTTTAAGCAGATAAAAATTTAAAAAAAAAATGTTAAAAAAAACTTGGTCATAAATGGGTTAACTGTTGTGTTTACAGTGTAACACTGGCAGCAGAGGTTCCAGTTTAAAATTGTAAAATACACAGTAATAAACTGTAAAATAAGCAATTTTACAGTTCATGACTGTAAAATGGACAATTTCCAGTTTATTACTGTAAGCTCAGCAAGTTTACAGCTTATTACTGTAAAATTAGCAATTTTTACAGTTTGTTACTATAAAATTAGCTGCATTAACGTGTAAAGCCAACGTCTATTTTTTAGTGTATAGCTTATACTGTTCTAAGTTTGTAAACAAAGTTTTTATGATACAAGAAGGTATTACTTTTATTGATATCCCTCGGTATTATTACAGCAAGAGGGATTAATCACTGCAGGTGCTATGTTCCCCTGCCAGCATAAAACTCAATGAGCATTTCGGATGATAGTTTATAGTTAAAGCAAACCTAACCTGGCAGAGTCGGAATGCTCTGATTAGAATCTGTGCAGCCTTCACATTGCTGCCAGGTTAGGTTTGCCCCAATGGAGCTGAGCTGACAGATTGTCCAGCCATTGGTGGGCCACAGTTTTTAGTTATTAAACATATCTCTGTCACCTGTTAGCTACCATTTACCATCAGAAGACTTTTTCGCATTAAATTAAAAAAGTTGACTTGCGGATCTCACATTCCTTGTCGGACTGTGAACTTGCAAATGTTTTTATTCCTCTTTTTATTATTATTAAAATTATTATTATTATTATTATTATTATTATTATTATTATTATTATTATTATTATTATTATTATTATTATTATTATTATTATTATTATTATTATTATTATTATTATTATTATTATTATTGTTTTTATTTTCAGTATTATTATTTTTATTATTATTATTATTATTATTGTTTTTTATTTTTAGTATTATTATTGTTTTTTATTTTTAGTATTAATATTATCATTATTATTATTATTATTATTACTATTATTAATATTGTTTTTTATTTTTAGTATTATTATTATCATTATTATTATTATTATTATTATTATTATTATTATTATTATTATTATTATTATTATTATTATTATTATTATTATTATTATTATTATTGTTTTTTAATTTTAGTATTATTATTGTTATTATTATTATTATCATCATCATCAACAGCATCGATAATATTCTTCGTCTTCTTCTTATTATTATTTTTATTATTATCATAAATCAAATAAATAGGTTCTTGGATTCATATACGCGAGTTATAGGCAGTCATTCTTAAATCCATAACTTTTTAAACATTACCATACTCTTGCAAGTTCATTCTTTCATGAAATTATAACTCACAACCATTAATTTAAAAATTTACCGTTGTTTATAAAACATATCACTCTAGTGTGTATATATACTGCGTTATTAATTGCTTCTCGAAATGCTTCCTATGTTTACAAATGAACGTATGCTTTCGCCAACGTGCAAAGCAGAGATAAGAAATGCCGCTCTAAAGCAAAATAGAGCAATATATTTGCCACCAGAGAGATAAAACAAGCCAAGGAGTATTTTAACGACTGCGTTATTTTTGGAGAAAAACACACAAATGTGGCCATTTTTTCTGAAGAAAATGTACTTTTTGCCATCTTATGAAATAATGATTTAATGCTGCTATGACTGTATTGCTACAGAGCAAAAAATGAACTTTTACTTTTACAGTATAATATTGGCAGCCGATGTTCCAATTTAAAAACTGTAAAATGCGTAGCAATAAACTGTGAAACTAGCAATTTTAGTTTCTACTGTAACGTTAGAAAGTTCACAGTTTATTGTCGTAAAATTTAGTTGTATTATACTGTAAAAACAACAGCATAATACTGGCAGCAAAGGTTCCAGCTTAAAACTGTAATATGCACGGTAATAAACTGTGAAATTAGTTATTTTACAGTTTAGTACTGTACAATGAGCAATTTGACAGTGTATTAAGTAAAATTAACAATTTTTACAGTTTATTAGTGTAAAATAAGCTGTATTATGCTGTAAAAATATCATTCATTTTTTTCCAGTGAAGGAGTTTCTTAACGGATGTGTTATGTTTGGAGAAAAACACACAAAGGTGGCCATTTTTTTATGAAGAAGATGCACTTTTTAACATTTCATAAAATAATGATTTAATGCTACTGAGACTATTGCTAAGGGACATATAAATGTGCATTAATAAATGCCCAAATATGTGATATGCAAAGTAATACCTTAAAACAAAATAATAAACAAGCTACTAATGTGTTCCTTGATTACGATGCATGATTTTCTATAAAATAATGATTTAATGCTTTAATGACTGTATTGCTAAGGGAAATATAAATGTGCATTAAAAATACTCAAATATGCTATACGCAAAGTAGTGCTTTAAAGAAAAAACTAATAAACAAGCTACTAATGTGTTATTTAATTACGATACATGATTTTGCCCAATAGAAAAATATTATTTTCGAATATTTTTTTTACCGTCTCTGAGTTAATGTAAGGGCTTTGTTTCAGTGAAGTTATTCCCAAGTAGCACACTTCCTTGAATAAAGGTTGTAAAATGGTTATTAACGTTTAACAACCGATTAAAAACGTTTATAAAACGTTTAAACGTTTTTTGTGCTACCTGGGTTGATGCATCGCACTCAGGGCAAGTTGTTTCTGCGTGTGTTATTTAACGCACAGGTTTTAAATAGTTTCTTCCTTTTCCAGAAGTGCTGAGAAATGACCAAAAATCTCATAGGAAGGAAATTCCTCTGAATATATTTCAAAAACCCGATTTCGGAAAATATAGTCACATACTTATATTTTCATGAACTGTAAACCAGATTAACGTTTAACATCTACTTCGGATAAAAAGAGCAAAGTTTTGTGAGTATTTTTAGAAAGCAATTCTTAAAAACTAAAGAGTGGTGTAGTGGTTACACTGTAAAAACTGAATGTTGTTTTGCAGTATGTTACAGCTAATTTTATGGTAATAAACTTTAAAAATTGCTTATTTTACAGTAATAAACTGTAAAAATTGCTTATTTTACAGTAGTAAACTGTAAAAATTGCTTATTTTACATGAGTAAACTAAAAATTGCTTATTTTAAAGTAATAAACTGTAAAAATTGCTTATTTTACAGTAATAAACTGTAAAAATTGCTTATTTTACAGTAGTAAACTGTACGAATTGAATATTTTACAGGAGTAAACTGTAAAAATTGCTTAGTTTACAGTAGTAAACTGTAAAAATTGCTTATTTTACAGTAGTAAACTGTAAAAATTGCTTATTTTACAGTAATAAACTGTAAAAATTGCTTTTTTTACAGTAGTAAACTAAAAATCGCTTATTTTACAGTAGTAAGCTGTAAAAATTGCTTATTTTACAGTAATAAACTGTAAAAATTGCTTATTTTACAGTAGTAAGCTGTAAAAATTGCTTATTTTACAATAATAAAGTGTAAAAATTGCTTATTTTACCGTAGTAAACTGTAAAAATTGCTTATTTTACAGTAGTAAACTGTAAAAATTGCTTATTTTACAGTAGTAAACTGTAAAAATTTCTTATTTTACAGTAGTAAACTGTAAAAATTTCTTACTTTACAGTAGTAAACTGTAAAAATTGCTTATTTTACAGTAGTAAACTGTAAAAATTGTTTCTTTTGCACTAATAAACTGTAAAAGTGCTACTTTGACAGTACTTAATTAAAATTGCTAATTTAGCAGTTTATTACCATGCATTTTACAGTTTTAAACTGAAACATTTGCTGACAGTATTATACTTTTGTTTTTACAGTATAATGCAACTAAATTTTACGGCAATAAACTGTAAAATTTCTTACTTTACACTAAGAAACTGTAAAATTGCTAGTTTTGCAGTTTATTACCGTGCATTTTACAATTGTTAATTTAAACCTCATCAGCCAGTTTTATATTTTAAAACAGCGGTTTATTTATTGCAGTATGTTTTTCAAGAGAGTCATACTTATATTTTCATTAACTGTAAACCAGATTAGCGTGTAACATCTACTTCGGATTAACACAGAAAAGTTTTCTGAGAGTATTTTTGAGCAGTAATTCTTCAAAATTGCAGAGTGATGTAGTGGTTTGTCCCAGGTTTCAGCTCAGGCTCAAACCTGGCTCCAGTCCTGGATTTTCAAGATACAGAAAATTGATATCGTCCGCGTTGTATGGTTACTTGGCATGTAAAAGATCCCGCAACTACATGTTTAGCATAGAGTACTCTTGGTTCAAATTATATTCTTAGAAAAGTTTCGCCTCAAATAGAGCCTAGATGCTACCATCTAGTTGTTAAACTGGAAGTACAAAAAACTCGTGGTAATGGTCTTTACCGATAGTGATGCTTCATGAAAGAATAGCTGTCGTTCCCAAGAGATGGCACTTATTCTGTTATTATAATAATATAAATATTTACTAGCCAATTACAGTCATATTAGAAACAACAACAGCAACACTTAAGAATTTCATTTATTTGCCTATTAAGACAGCGTAACAGCGTGTTTATTTGTGTATCAAATAGAACCACGCTGGATATATAGTTCATACAGTTCGAAAATATTTTCAAATACTAGTTTAGTAAACAAATAGGCTGACAAAGGGGTTGAAGTCATTAAATTGCAGAAAATAATTATTGTATTTTTAAAATTTTAATTTTAATGCATAACATTAGGGCAAAAAAGAGAAAAGTAGAAATGTTATGAGAGTATTAACTATCCCCGTCTCCCTTACACTGTTGGAGAAATTCCAAAATGCCACACAATATTTCCAGCCAATGTGTTGGCAGTTCACAGGTTTTCCCCAGTTTCCTTTCAAAAGCAAATATCCTTGTAGAATTTTTTCCGGAATTGATAAATAATGCGTAAATGTTGGATTCTCAATGCTGATACAAATATTTTTAACTGCCAGAGTCAAAATATGCTCGGCATTTTTATTCTGTTTTGCATGCATCTCATCAAAGGCCCTTCCAAATTGACTCAGTCCCGAGTAAGGATGAAGTGCACTCTCTAGATACTTTAGCTTTTCAAGAATTACAAGAAAAAAAACGTTGTTGAATATTTACTTGAAGCTCTGCCTAAGCTTTGACCATAACTGCTATAATACTTTAGAAGCTTTCCTGGAAAATCAGGACGGTACCATGTATTTACTAGAAACATAAAAAAGTTTTCTGAGAGGGTTCTTAATTATTCTGAACTAGCAGTACCCACCTGCACGGCGATGCCCGTGCAATAAATGTGAAGGACGTCAACTGAGGGTGGGACGTCAACTAAGGTTGGAGTGCATTTAAACTCAAACATTGAAGTAAAATTATTGTATTCTTTAATCCAAATGTGCTCCACAACTTTTTAAATTCCACTAAAAGTCCTGTTAAAGTTAGCTTTTCAACCGTAAAAAAATCAATCGACTCTACTGTATATTGCCTATTAATCTATTTACAGTGAACTCTCACTTATACGCCGCCTCATTTATGCGCCTTTTTCACTTATACGACGATTATGAATGGTCCCAGCACATTCCATAGAAAACTAAAGAGAGTATCATTCGTTTATGCGTCGCTCTAAACATAAATATTTCACTTATGCGCCGAATTTTCCCTAAAATGTAAAAAATTGAATATTTTCTTTAAAATATAAGCATTTTTCTTCACTTTCTGTTTAATCATTCACCTTTTTTGCTCACAGAAGGCATTTTCTCCGCATGAACTAGAGTTCAGAGAAGTACAATTATCTATTATGCATCGTTTTAAAAGGAACAGTTTGCAATTATGAATGAAGCAATTTTTGTTGTCTCTTTATCATCGTAGTTACATTACAGTAATTGCCAAACAGTAGTATAATATGCCCTTTTCCTATTGAAATATTCTTATTCATTCTCTCATTAGAACCTCTGTTGTGTTTTAGTCCTTTAAATAGGCTTGTTCACTTATACGTCTCTTTCACTTATGCGCCTTTTTCTGTTGGTCCCTTGGGCCGGGGCATAAGTGAGAGTTCACTGTATATTATTCGTAAAAGTCTGTGCAGTAAAACGTAATCGTACGTCCACCATCAAATTGAAACCACTATGTAACTTCAGGGAGAAAGAGCAGTTTGTCTGGAAAATGGACCAAGTTTTTCAGTTTTGCGCATAGAGTTAAGTTTTGAAAAGTGACTAAATTTGAGTAATTAATATCTCCTGTTCTAACTAACAGAGAGAAACACGCCAATACTTTTCATTTTGAAAAAAAAAAAAAAAAAAACTTTCCAGCGATGTATAATGTTAGGGGGTGGGAGAAACTCTCCCCTCCTCAATTAGGCAAAATACACCAAAAATGAGACTACTTAAAAAAAAAAAAAGTAATTCGAAATTTAGAGGGTGAAGGTGAAGATCACGGGGATACGTTCGAGTTTTGTAGCAAGTTTTAGGCATGTAGGTGCTGTGGGGGCTTCTAGCCGTCGGTGACAAACAAACAAACAGAGCCCGTCCTCTTTATATATATATATATATATATATATATATATATATATATATATATATATATATATATATATATATATATATATATATATATATATATATATATATATATATATATATATATATATATATATATATATATATATATATATATATAAGGGGCTAACTTTTATGAAAAAGGTTTCGAAATTTTTCAGACATATTCAAGGGTTATTTGAGGGATGTTACTATTTTTAGCGGCAGACTTTCATTTTTTTACTATACATATAACTGACATACATTGAGCACATTATCAGGAATGTTTCTGAATTATTTTTACAGTGTAAAATGTCGTGAAAAATCTGGTGTGAACGCCACACTACTTCCTTTTACGATTAAATTCCATAATAAATGGATTAAGAGTTAAATCAGTGCCTTACAGTGAACACGCTAACAATTCAAGCATTTACACCCCCAGTTTGTCAAGAATCAATGCGAAATAATGTTTTACAATGATTTATTTTCTAAATATCGCCGATTTTATCATAATTCAGTTAATATTTCTCAAAATATCGCCAAAAAAAATCGCCAAATTTGTGGCCAAGTTGGCGGCAAACACTTGGTGATCTAAAGCTTGGCAATATATCGTCAAGTGGTCGCGCCAAATCAGATTGCTTAATCCGCATTGAAATTAACGCTGTTTTACTCCAAAAAGGGGTTAAACACCCCCTTGGAAACATTTGAATGTAACCACAAGGGGAGGTGCACAACCAGATCCCCCTCAGAACCCACATACCAAACTAGAAGCTTCTACGGCACATAGTTTTTGAGTTATGCTACATACATACATACATACATACATACATACATACATACATACATACATACATACATACATACATACATACATACATACATACATACATACATACATACATACATACATACGAACATACATACGCACATACATACGTACATAGAGACGTCACGAGAAAGCTCATCGTTTTTCACTCGGAGATGGTCGAAAAAGGTTTTTCGGCTGTTTATACACTGGCGGAAAAAAAAAAATCCCAACACCAAGAAAAAATTGACGTAGAGTAATGAAATTTGGGTAATACAGTTGTCTAGTTAACATGTTTAATTTATTAAATGTACAAGATCACTGGCTAATTTAAGCTCAAAAAATGCTGTGCAAATGTGAAATTATGTTAATTTAATAGAGGGTGTAACCTCCAGAATTTTGAAGGAGAGCCTGCAAGCGTGCATGCATTATGTCATACAAGTGCCGAAAGTCACTTTGTGGTATGGAGTTCCATGCTTGTTGCACTTGCTGTGTCAATACTAGGACCGTCATTGCTGACTGTGGATGATGCTCGAGGTGCCATCCCATGATGTTCCATACGTTATCAATTGGAGACAGACCTGGTGATTTTGCAGGTCGTGGTAACATGTCAGCACTCTGTAGAGCACATTGCGTTACAGCAGCGATGTGAGGGCGAGCGTTATCCGGGTGGAAAACGCCCCCTTGAATGCTACTCATGAAGGGCAGTACTACTGGTTAAATTAACAGACTGACGACAAATTTTCAGTCAGTGAGTTTGGGATAACCACACGAATGCCCCTGCTGTCGTAGGAAATTGCTCCAGAGATCATAACTCCAGGTGTGAGTCCCGTGTGTCTAGGCCGTAGACCTCTTGGATGCAGGCGATCCCCTGGCCTCCTTCTGACCAATATACAACCACCACTGGCACTAATTCAGAATCTGTTTTCATCAAAAATTACGACAGATCTCCACTCCGACCTCCAGTGAGCTCTGTCGTGGCACCACTGCCGTCGGAAAAGGCAATGGTTTGCAGTCAATGGAATACCGGCTACAGGCTGCCTGGCTCGGAGCTGTCCTTGAAGTAAACAGTTTCTTACCGTTCCTTGGGTCACGACGGTACCAACTGCAGCTCGAATGTCAGCCGCAGATGCAGTACGATGCGCCACAGCCGTACGCAAGATTCGGCGATCTTCCTTCTCAGTCGTGCCACGTGGCAGCTCGGAACTCGATCTTCTTGAGGTAGTACCATCCCTTGCCCATAGCTTCCAATAATCATGCATGGTGGAAACATTCCCACCCAAGTCTTTCTGCAATATCGCGAAATGAAAATCCACCTTATCGTAGCCAATTTGTACGACCTCGTTTAAACTCGGTGAGCTGTTGATAATGGCTTCTTCGTCTTCTTAAAAGGTATTCCTGGCTAACATGAACGCAATTCGTCCAATTTCACGGAAAAATAATACACACGAGCTTCACAACACGTTTTTAAAACAAGCCTTATTTGCATGTTCTGAGTGACGCCAGCTGCGCCACACTTATACGCGGAACACGAAATTTCAATCGATGTCATCTTTCAGTTGTATAAAGACGCCTACCAAATTTCGTTTATCTAACACAAGTTTTTATTGGTGTTGGGATTTTTTTTTCCGCCAGTGTATGTTGGTAGGTACATATGCACGTGCTGACAGGTAGAAAAAACCACTCAACATTCATTCCGGGGTGAGAAAATCCAAAACTTAGACCGAAATGTGAGTGAATTTTTTTTCGTGATCTCAATGCTTCCTTTACTACGTAAAAGGAAGTAAACATGGAAAAGTTTTCCAATCATAAAAATGATTGCAAGTAGCTACCTATTTCAAGATCAGAAGTTGGGTCGCCACTCAATAATTAGGATCTATGGCTAAAAAACATTAAAACCTTACTACTACAACCGTGAAGAAATCTACATTATATTCCTTTCTTGCAATCCTGAATCAATGTATATGAAATAAATCTATGTATGTATGTTTGTTTCTTACACAAATCCAGTTTTGGTTAGATTTTCATCGAACTTGGCACAAATCCGAGTAGCACAAATAAATTTTAAACGTTTTATAAACGTTTTTAAGCTGTTGTCACATTGTTAATAACCATTTTACAGCCTTTAAAAAGCAAAGTGCGCTACTTGGGAAGGTTCCTTGATGCACTAGAATTCACATAGGCGGGATTTTGAAATTTAAAAAAATAATAATAAAAAGTTCCGAATTCAAATTTTTTGTCTCGTTTCCTTTTAATTTTAAATATATAGAGTAATAGAGATAAGCCTATATGCATAGAAATTGTTAAAATTTACCACAGTTAAATATAAGTATTTTCCAACAAAGATTACTATTAACAATGAATTATCAATTTAAGGCTCACCTATTTCATTTTAGCATGAAATAAGTTAAAAACAATTATAATTTGCTATATTGTATCAATAAGCACCCGATCAGCGACGGATAATAAGCTAGTATTCAATAAAATCCAACAATAAAATAAACAAATGTTCGAGCATTGTTTCTTTTTTACTAATGTCTTTCTAGAAACATTTCTTTCGACAAGTCTTTCCTTGGTCTCTCCCTAGATGCTTCCCATGATAATCCCACATCCCCTTAAACCTTTCTTTTACTATCTCCAGTTGAAACCGTGTAACACTTTCTACACCATATTCAACACATTACTCCCATAAGAGTGCTCTCAGAGGAAGATATTTCATGGCATATTAGATATTTTAGCATAAAAGGACCATTTTAGCGAAACACTAACAGCAACTGCCATGAATAACGAAGCTCTTTTCTTCTAATAAGCTGTCGCCAGCCATGGGACAAAGTCCAATGCTTATTATCTATTGCAAGAACCGCCATTGCAATTCCTTTTAGCAACAACTAAAGTTTTGGTAAAAGATGCGTATCGCTAATTGCTTGTTCACTTCAGTTCAGTTAATTATTATGCACTAGTTTTAATAAATTTATTACAGGAAAATGTTACTTGGAGAAAGGAGCAAATATTCGGAATGTTCTTTCTTTTTTTTTTTTTTACATTTGGTTTCAAAACGTTCAATTTATTTTCAAATGCCAAAATACGATTTGGAGATAGCTTCTCGTGCTATGCAGATGTTTGTATTTTAATTACCTATTGTGCAATGGATAGGTATAATTATTCGTTTATCTATCTATATCTATAAAAATGAGTGTATGTATATATATATACTTGTTCTCTATACAAATCCACAGTTTGCGTCAGATTTTCATCAAACTTGACACAGAGGTTCCTTGATGCCCTAGAATTCTCATAGGCGGGGTCTTGAAATTTTAAAAAATCTAAAAAGCTCAAATTTAAATTTTTTGTCAAAAAATGACCCTTTTATTGGAATCTAGCCTATTTATATTGTAATCGAGATAGGCCTTTTAGCATTCAAATTGATGAAATTTAAGATTTTTAAATATTAGTATTTTCCAACAATGATTACGATTAAAGTAATGAATTTTCAATTTAAGGCTCACCTATTTCCTTTTAGCATTGAAATAAGTAAAAAACAATCATAATTCATGTGGACTTTATAAAAAGAGCCACGGATTTGAATTTCAAATTTGCAATGCGACTACAGTTGCGTCTGTAATGGAGATAAGCCTTCAGAACGAGAAACAGATTTATTTCTGAGTTATAATAATTTTTACTTTGTAGGTGGGAACAGTTAATAGAGAAAAGTTAATATTTTAAATTTGGCGGGTGAAATTGATGCAATTTTTTCACTTCCATGTGCATATATTTCATGCCAGTGGACGCGGCAAAGCACAGACAACATTTATCTTTCATTTTCACCTTTTGATAAGACTATTTTTCTGTAAACGTTTAACTTTCTGTAATATTTTAGTTTTTTTCAAAGTTTGTACCTAAGAGACTGATTGATGCAAATTACTTTATACCCATATGAATAGAACTCTTTCAAACTTATTTTCCCTGAATGCTATGTTGTATTAATAAGCACCCGGGCAACGCCGGGTATTAAGCTAGTTGGAATATAAATTGTATTGCGTTTCAAAATAACAGAAGGAATTGAAAAGAAAAACAAAATGAAAAAAAAGGGCAAAGGACTTGAATCTCAAAAAAAAAATAAATAAATAAATAAATAAATAAAATCAAAATTACTGACCAAACTAAATAAATGATTTTATTCTATAAAATTTCTTTACCAAATCATTTTCTAAACGCTTCAAAACTACAGAAATTTTTCAGCTGCATCCTTTCTATGCTCGTAAAGTCTTATTTCTCTAGTATAAATAAAATATTAAGATTGCTTTGTTTCTACTGTTTCTTTTTTTTTCGTACTGAACAAAACTTTGTGTGATTAAATGTGTCCACAATATCTTTATTAGATCTCTGTACCTTTAAAGACAGTAGTCAAAAGAAAGTAAGCACGTTTTAATAAAAATGAATGCAATTATATAAAATATTTTGCGTTTAATGGTTCAAAAATTAATGGAAAATGATGTTGTCATTTCTGTCAAAACGTTGATTCTAAATTAGTTTAGTTTGATAATAAAGCACTCCATACGAAATAAATTTTATTTAAATTGGAATATTTGTTAGCTAACCACAACTGTCTCTCTCTTGAAGCGTGCTTTTAAAAGAGGAATCACTGTAGGTCTTTCAGTTAGTTACTTTAAATAAGTAAAACTCAACAAACTACATTTTTATTCAAGTAAGTGTATGACAATGGATATGATATGTCTGAAAAAAAGAAGTTAAGCATTATTTTAACGTTTCACGCAATGTTTTACCAGATGCAGAAAAATTATTCTAACAGTAACTCTGAACAAGATACCAGTTAAATGAAATATAACAACAGTTTTTGTACTTACAAACTGAGACTTAATAAATTCGGACAGAGAAAAATATAACTGGAGTAAATATTCGGCTATGGACATGTTTCAAGTGTTAATCATTGTTTGGAGTACTTTCACACAAATTAAACGGAAAAAATCAAGCTTTCAAACTCTAAAAATATTTAAAAAATATTGGGGGCAATACTATATATATATATACATATATATATATATATGGGTGATTATACATATATATATATATATGGGTGATTCTACAAAAATGGGCAAATTTATGTTCCATACTGATTGCTCTTTTTGTTTTTAATTTAGTAAAAAACTATTTTGGGAATATTTTTATGCGTCTTTTGTTCTATAATTTCCGTTATCAACAATGTCAATATTTAATTATTATTCATTTAAAAAAAAGGATATTAGATTGAAATGTCATCCACATGCCCTGTCCCATTGGTTCAATTTTCACAATCAATGGAATATAGATTTAAAAAAAAATAAGTGATTTTTTTCCTCGAGTTTTTTATTTATAGATATGAATGTGTGCAAGATGTAAATCACAAAAAAAGCAAAATAATATGAGAATAATATCTCTAAAAGTTAATCTAAACTTTGTCCCAGCGATTATCAGTCATCTACATGTCTAAAAAG
>JAXGGA010019544.1:0-19887 GCA_038373865.1 Uloborus plumipes
ATTAAATCCTTGGCGTATTTTTCTAATAAAATGACTTACTTGCAGAGTTATTGATGATTTGAAATGTGTCTTCTATATATTTTAGCTTTTTTTTTTTTTTTTTTTTTTTTTATCGAAGAAATAACTTGTTGGGAAGCTAGACGTCGCCATTGACAAAAAGCTACGATGCCTTCATGTAACATCTGGGAGGTCGAATTGTTTATGACCTTTCTTTCCCTTTTGCAACACAGCAGATAAAAATGGCGACATTGCAATTGTATTCCGTTTCCAGAATTGCCTTTTCGTCTAGGAAAATCATTTATTTCAAACTGCGCTGCATTTATTTCAAATTGTGCTGCATTTATTGTTCCCCTCTTTTTTGAACTAAGTTGGTCGACATCAACTTTCGCCTTAACGATTGCTAAGCATTTATTTTAGGGTCAGTGCTCAATTCTTTTCTGACGTGATTATTTTTGCGTTTGTCTGAAAATTTGGCTTTCTTATCGTTCCTGTACTCCCCCCACCTTTTATTATTATTATTATTATTATTATTATTTGAAATGAGTGAGGGAGTAAAGTGGATTGTGTTTAGAAATTTTTGTACTGCGCAAATTTTAATTTAAAAGCATGTTTTAGCATAGTGTTATGTCTTAAAGGGCCGCACATATGAGCAAATGATGTCAAGTTCTGAGGGGTGGGGGGGGGGGGGAGACGTCACAAAATTGTGAGTTTGAGAGAAGGGGAAGGGAGGGGTAACAGGAAGTGTGCATTTTTTCATGTAAAATTCCGTGTCATGCAAATTTTTAGAAGTGTATGTTAACTCATTAATACCTAGCGTCCCTTTTTAGGGACGATCCAAAAAAAGGGTCTGAATTTCCCCAAAATGAACATTTCAACCAAATAATAGTGTTCAATTAGTACCTTGGTATTGTTTCAATTCGTTATTAACAGATTGCAGCACATAACCATTGTAAAGTGTGTTCTGTAGCAGTTTTAATATGATCTTTATCAAAAATTACATCGTTCACAATCTCAAGGAAAAAACCTAAGTTTTCAAAGTTATTCCCAGCTTCCCAGTTTATGTTAATTGCTGATTTTATTTCTTCTTATAAAATGTCTTTTTAAATATTATATCGTAAGCAGAAAAAAATTTTAGTAAAAAAAGTATGTACCCTCTGGGGTCTATCGTAACTTTTAAGGGACGAATTTTCTTTCCTTAATTAAAAAAAATATTTTTACATGATATTTTTTTTAATTATTATATTTAAAAAGACATTGTATAAGAAGAAATAAAAGCAGTAACATAAACTGGGAAGCTGGGAATAATTTTAAAAACTTAGCTTTTTGTTCTTGAGATTGTGAACGATGTAATTCTTGATAAAGATAATAATAAAACGGCTACAGAACACACTTTACAATGGTTATGTGCTGCAATCTGTTAATTATGAATTGAAACAATACCAAAGTAATAATTGAACACTATTATTTGGTTGAAATGTTCATTTTTGGAACATTCAGACACACTTTTTGGACCGTCCCTAAAAATGGACGCTAGGCATTAATGGGTTAATAATAGATTGTACTTAGATTTAATGCAGTTAAGAACTTGAAAAAATATATATATATAACTAATAACAACAACTATTATAATAGAAATAATGTTCTTAAACACTTTACCTCTTCTATTACGAAGACTGACGTTGCGTCGCCGGAGTAGACGTCGGGGTAGTCAAAAATGAGTGCCGGTACAAACAAGCAACTGAGTTCTAAAAACACCAAACTGCAACTGGCCAACCTAGTGAAAGTATCTGTTAGTTTTATGCACTTGTGTTTTTTATTTTATTTTATATTATTTAGAAAAGCTATCCTAGCGTGATTTAAAAAAGCATCATTAGTTAAACTCAGTTCTTGAATCGCTCCCTCCCCCCAAAAAGAAAGAATTTCGGTAGCAAAATAGGTGGTTATTTGGTGGTTTCGTGGAAAAGGAAAGAAAAAGTGAAAAGACAACAATGGTCCTTTGCAAACGAGTTTTTATTTTAATGGTGGCGCCTGCGAGTCCGGCAATCTTCCCCGTGGTTTCTTTTAAGGGCGATTCTCTGTAAACTGGTAGTTGGCTGTCCGGACTGAGTATTTTAAAAATAATTAAGTGTAATAAAGTAATTATCGCTCTTAATACAAGTAGAGCATTGATACTTTGTGGCCCAATTGTATTTGGAGTGATAACAATTTATTATTTTTTTTCTAGAAATTATATCTAAGCGCCAAAAACACAGTCCCCTGGCTGTCCCAATCCCATAGTCTAACTGTTCCAGATAGTATTTCAAAAAACCTATTAACACTACATAAATTCGGCAATTAATATCTAAAAATAGAATAATGAAGCTATATTTTTCTTATAAAATAAGGTATAATTACGTATTTCTAAAACGTAAAATTGTCATGTAAATTCTGTCCGGAGTTTTTTCAAACAGTCCCCTGCAACAAATTCAAAGCTGTAATACGAAAAATCTATAACTTTTGCAAATTCTTTTTGGCATGAAGTTTAAAGTAATTAGTGTGAATTTGCCGAAATCGCCGAGAACGGTGTTGAAACGCTACTTTGCTTAGTTTGAGAGCCACATTTGTGATGAAAGTATGCATCAGGGTCGTTGAGAAAACAGTCCTCTGGGAAGTGATTTTATTAATGTCAATTAATTTAATTATAAAACATATTAGTTATTATGTCTACGATTTGTGCCTAAATTTATAGGTAGTCTCGTAACTAATTACGTTCCAATAGTTTTGCAGATATTACGCAACAAAGAGCAAAAACACAGTCACCTGGCACAGTCCCCTGCCTAGTTATACTAGGCGGGGGACTTACCCCCTATCATGATTTATCAGAAAAACACAAACTTTAATTGGCCCTCTTTCAAACCAAAGTAATAGATTCATTTTCTGAGCAATAGTATTATAATTATACGAACATTTAAAAAAACCCTGCCCGGACAGATTTCGTGTGAAAAATGACGAGTTTACAGAGAATCGCCCTTAATAAGTTTAGAAAAATTCCTTATATAAACAAATATCCGCTGCACAAAGGACATATTCGCCAAGTATTTTAAAATAAAATTTAAAGAGATTAAAAATATAAGAATGCAGAGGTGTCGGTGGACCGGAGATGCCGTGCCGATCTTGATTTCTTGCGAAAATAAATTTCCCTTTCAAATAGAAATAGTTTTCATTCCATTCCTCCCTCCCCCCACACAGCCTTTTACTTCCCTTTTTAACAGAAATCGTTTTTATTTTTATCTTTATTGTTTCACTTGTCGGGCAATACTATGCAAAAGCTGAGCGTAAGTAATATGTGCGTTTATATAACAAAAATTAATTTGCCCTTTTCGTACTACTGCAGGGCATAATAAGAGGGGGGGGGGGGAGCGGGAAGAACTCCCCGGATAAGACCGGTTGGGCCTATTTGGGCCCCGCTCTAGTAAGAGTTCATTTTTTTCTGCTGAAACTTTAACCATCTCTATTTAAGTAATACAAATATGTATATTTCCAAAGCTACTTTGTCGAAAAAAAAGAAAAGAAAATGAATTTGAATTTCGAGATCTTGAATTTAAATTGTTTTCCCCAATGACGAATTGCGATAGGCAAATGTGTGTGAGTGAATACGTGTGCGTTGCCTTATGTGTGTGTGTGTGTGCTTTTTCGCTACTATGTCCTGGCGTTGGCAAATTGCCAATTTAAAAGATTGACTACACGACATTTAAGGTCCAAAAAGAAAACATATAGCAATTTGTCATTGCTAAAAAATAATAAATAAACATTGTTCGATTGTAACATTGAAAATATGATCTTTCCTGACTCCATTCTACATTCTGTGGTTAAAAAAAATGAAATAATGGTGTCTAAAAACAGAGGGGCCCCTTGACAGCCCTCTTTCTTTCATGGACTACTCGGAAATAGGGATAGGGTCCACAACTTAACTGCGTCCCGGGGGTATAATTCTGAAAAAAAAAAAAAAAAAAAAAACTATTACTGAGACGATGATGCGTAAAGCATCTCTAAAAAAATTCCAAAGAATCATATTGTCTAAAGCAGCGTTTCTTAAACTGTGTTCCGCGGAACCACATGGTTCCACGAAGATCACGGAAGGGTTCCGCGAAACTTTTCCTCCCTTCCTTTCATAATATTTGAACGAAGTTCTCAAAAGTTCCAGCAAAGAAAATTAAAATCAAAACTTAAAATTTGAAGCAACAACCCTGGCTCCTGTTCACTTAGCCATGGCTTCCTGCGATCCTTAAGCGGCTAGCCAGACGCGCCGGAGAACAAAGGAAATCGCGTACAGGGCGAAGTTACCGTTGTCGCCGCTTTTGGCGCTGATCTCCTAGGGTTGGTTTGCGCGTATTTCTATTATAAAAATCTAGATTTCGCTTTGCTTTTCAGTGAAAACCGCGTTATTTCTTTCAAGTGATTTTTCTGTTCATGCATTATTCATCGAAACACATCCCCGCGATACTTGATTGCACATTAATTTCATGTATTTTTTTTTTTTTTTTTGTGAATGTTGTTTTAGAGTGTCTATTGCAAAGTATTGACGAAAATCATTTTCATTCTTTTCGCAGGTACTTTTTTTTTTTTTGTATTTTAGTTTGCAATTTAATTCGCAACTGGTACTTGCGCTATAAGAACGTTGGTATGCTCGTTGTCTTCACTTAAAAATAATCTGAATCTCTAAAAAGTTTAAATTCATTCATTCATATATTCATTATATTATTTTATTAAACTTTTTTTTAAAGTTTTTTCTTTATTTATTTTTTGAGATTCGTGAATTTTCTGTTAAATACAAAATTTTAATAGGAAAGCAATTTGAATTGATTGGGGGGGGGGGGGGGAATGAATTATTTGGCTGAGCTGCACATGCTAAAATCTCAATATCTGTCCTTCTTCTTTCTTTTATTTATCCTTCGTTCTCGGGCTATTTTCGTGGCACAAGGTTTTTCACTGGTTATTGCTTTCATTTTTATATTGCATGATTATTTTAATATATTTCACCCTAAAAAATAAATAAATAAAAATAAAATAAAATAAAATTTTCTTAAACATATGAGGAATTAAAATACAGTCCCCCCCAGGGGGGTTTAGTCAATCAGAAAAATCAGTCAATCTTCATAATATCGTAAACTACAAGACACATTGAAATTTCTAGTGAGATATTAAAGATTTCTGATTGGAGATATGAGGTAAGGATACGCTATAATTTTGAAATGAAAAAATAAAAATAATTAAAATTTAAAATCAAATATCAATTTCTACTTTTGCTCTATTTATGCCTGAACCATGAACATTTTCTAAGATCAGCACAACTTGAATCTTCATTAACTTCACTTCTGCTATCAATTCAATTGTGTGTTTGTATTTCCTCTAAAAGTTTTAATTTGTGTGTATGTGTGTGTGTTTTTTTTCTTTTTTTTTTGAATGTGAACCAACTTACTCTGGACTTTTGAAATTAATAAATGAATAAAATAAAATTCAAAAATTACAAATAATTATCAATTGAAGGAACTTACCTTAAAAAATGGGTGCAATTTACTACTCCGTTATTCGTAATTTTGTCATAGGATTTGTATGACTATAAGCGCTATTTGTTTGTCATGAATTACTACAGAGAGTATTAATATTTTAAAAATTATTGAGATAGATTCAACTCACCCCGACTGCCCTTATTAACCAGATAGCATTTCTAAATCTCAATGTACCTTATTCCTTTTGACATGCTTTCTTAGAAATATCTCTTTACAAAAGGGCAACATTTTTGTCTCCTTTAAAATTGTTACTTGTTTCACTGCAGAATTGAAGAAACTTTCGATTCAATAAAAACTCGTGGGGGGGGGGGGGGAGGGGAGGATAGAAATAAAAACAAGGGTTCCGCCAAAAAAGTGGACAGCAAAAAGGTTCCACTTGTAAAAAAGTTTAAGAAACGCTGGTCTAAAGCAACCGTTGAAAACTAAGTGTACAGCGCTGTGGCTTACATGGCACTTAGTCAAACTATAATTTGGTAGCATAATATTAAATCCTAGATCAGGCGTGCCCATTAGGGTGGGGCGAAAAATAAGTTTTTCAGATCAACTTCTAATAGTTGCCAAAAGTTGTCTTTGGTGATAGTTAGCTTTTGTGCAAAATTTGAGAAAAATCGGTTAATATCTTCAGGGGGCGCTGCGATCGCAAAGTTTCATCATAGCTTTGTTATGGATTTTATGGTTAAAATATCAAAAAGAATGCCTTTAGCTAGTCTCTTTGCGTTTTTTTTACTTAAAAGATGTTATCATGCATTAAAAGCATATGAAATGACTCACAAACATTATTTTATGATATATTTATATTTCAAAAAAATCACTTTTTTTTCACGTTTTTGTTTCTTTTTAAATGCTTGAAATATAAATTTATCATATAAAATAATTTTTTGTGTGAGTTATTTCATATACTTTGAATGCATGAATATATCTTATGAGTAAAAAAAATGCAGTGAGATTAGCTAACGGTATTGTTTTTCATATTTTAACCATAAAATCCCGATAAAAGCTATGATAAAACTTAGCGATCGCAGCGCCCCATGAAGATATTAACCGATTTTTCTCAAATTTTGCACAAAAGCTAACTATCACCAAAGACAACTTTTGGCAACTATTAGAAGTTGATCTGAAAAACTTTTTATTTTTCGCCCCACCCTAGTGCCCATCCCCCCAAGCTCAATGGCGCAAATTCCCCCCCAATTTTTTTCACAACCCTATTGTGCTTTTTATTTTATCCCTCTTTTTTAATTTTATTAATTTTTTAAATTTTTATTTATTTTATAAATATTATTTTTTTATTTGTTTAAATATTATTGTTTATTTTTTTAAATTATAACTATTATGTTTTTTTGAATATTATTAATTTTCTTAAGTTCGAATTATCTTTTTTAGAAGGAGGGTTGGATAAGGGGGAGGAGTGTCCTAGTTAAAATAAAAATGTTACAAAATTGAAAAATCGGCCCTGAACCGCAATGTGTTGAGTTTTTTTTTTTTTTTTGCACCAGTATGCGATTTTGTCTTTGAAATTATGACAAGGGAGCACGTGCCCCCATGCCCCCTTTTTTGAAAATATCAAATATTTTTTTAATGTTGAAAAAATTCTAATAAAAATTGGTTTTAAAATTATTTTTTGAAGTCGGGGGGCGGGGATTACAAGTGCACCCCCTGGTGCTCATGTAAATTAATTCCTCAAAAGCATGTAGCCCAGAAAAATTGAAAGGTGCTTATGTCATTTGCTTAAACGTAGAGTGTGAAGCTGTGAAGAGCAATGTTTTCTGTTTACAATTTCCTGTTAATCATTTTATTTTTATTAACAACGATGAAGCGAGAGCTGAAAGCTTAGTGTGTGGCATTTCCCAAAGAAGCGAGAAATGCGTCATGTATAAAAAAAAAGTTATGGCTGTTTATTTTGGGTAGTTGATTCCTCTTGTAATTGGTACTCAAGATGTTTTCTTTTTAAATGTAGCTCTCTTTCTAGTAAAAGAGCGCGTGTTGTTTTCCTTAAGTGAGACTCTTTTTAAAAATAGTTGATAGTGAGCGTCACATTAGAGCTAAATTGTTTAATATGTGCTAGTACGATGTGGCTGTTCTTATGGGGATAAAAAATGAAGAGTGATTTTATTACTTCCGTATTTGTGACTCACCGTATGAATTACATATTTCAGTAACGTTGACTCGTGCGAATCATTTGCACTCGATATAAGGAATTGAAAAATCTGTTTTTTTTTTTTTTTTTTTTTTTTTTGTGTGTGTGTGTAAGTGTAATGTTTTGAATAACGACCAAAATGAGACTTGTTTATTTTTCACTGTGATATCGATGAAAAAATCTTTTAAACGATGTCTTACTTTTGAAGTTCGATGAAATATTGTAAAAGTTATGGCGAAAAAAAAAAAAAAAAAAAAAAAACACACACACCTTCGAGAAATGCATATCTGAAGTTCCTGCCCCGACTAAGTTTATATTCATGAAAATTTGGATCAAAATTCAGTGGAGGGAAATTAGCCATTCGAAAACTGATTTTTCTAGCTCATGGATGACTCGATCGTACGACCTTCACGTTATAAGCACGCCACTCATGCCAACTGAACTAATGGGGCTCCATAAAGGGTGCTATGCACTTAACCAGTGATGAATAAAGTATCAAAATTGATTTGAAATAGATGTCTTTATTTTTGTTAAAATCTTTTTTAAAAGTTTTGTATTGCGATTTACTATGTTTTCCGTTTTTATCAACAACATAACTAGCTCAGATTCCCGATGAATTTTAATTGCATATTGATTTAAATTTGGATCACAGAATTCTGCTCCAGAAAATAAATCATCAAAACGAAAATTTTTTGACCCTCTTGCAAATTCGAACTTGCGATCTTCGCATTATTAGCACGACGCTCTAACCGACTGAACCAATAGGCCTCCATTTCAGGAAATTATACATTCAAGCAATGGTCAATAAACAACAGAATAAATTTGTTTTCTTGACAAAGCCACCAAATTACGAGCGGTTTACTTTTCCAAAAAAAAAAAAAAAAAAGGGGACAAAAGAAATCTTCGAAATGATGCCATACTTTTGAAGTTTCACTTAAGTGTTTATAAGTTATGGCATTCCCACGAAAATTAAGAGAGGGGAAAAAAAAACTTTTTGAGAAATAAGATATTTGGTAGTTTATGTACTTCAATCTTTTTAAAAATGCTCTACTTAATATTACGATTTAGTTGGTTATAGAAATCTATTTCTAAGATCCTAATTATACTCTGCAATTGTCTGAAATAATATAACGGCTCGTAGCATTGTTAAAACTCCCTTTGATTCTAACTGATTATTCTGTGAAATAAGATGGGAGTGAATAGAGTATTTCTTATTACTGTTGTATGTATTTGCTTCGATGAGATTTATACCACCCATGCACGAATGAAAGGCAGTGTAACGTGTAATCTTCAATGAGCCTTTTTATCTGTAGTACGGTACTGTTGAAAGCTTTTTATCAGAGATATTTACTCAGGTAACCGAGATAATTCGCTGACAGAATAAACAGAGAGACGTCTAGCCAAATTCGATATATCGTTATAAATTACGAAGGATATTTCTTAAGTAGGAAGCAATATTATCACGAGCGCGTGCGGATATTAGTACCCGTTTCACGGACTGCTATCTGTCAGCGGACCTGGTACTAGTACCCATTGCAAGACGACTTGCTTTAATTTTATGCGCTCAAAATATATATGATGTCTCAAGTCTGTTTTTCTGTTACCACTCGAGATCTTCCTTATTTCTTTATAAAATTCTACGATTTGCCCTTCATTCTAAAGCTTATCCTGCCGGCTATTGACGAAAAATAAACTCAGTGTCTACAAATTGTTTTTTTTTTTCTTTTTTCGTGTCACTAAAAAATAAAAATAAAATGAAATGAAATAAATTCGTAAAAAAATAAACTCTTTTCTGTGTGTTTTGTTGCACGTTACTTCAATGAAAATAGAGGTTGTACTTAATGTTACTTTCAACTGATTTATTCTCAAAAACTACAGGGATATACGACAGTTAATCTTAAAAATTTTGGAGATTTTAAAAATATATATATATTGTTTTCCAGTAGTAGCGTACACGGTGGCTTAGGTGCGCCCCCTGCTAGTTTTGTAACTGCGCCCCCCCCCCATATTAAAATGTGAAAAATATTTTTTCCGTACAATTCATAGTGCTATTTTTCTGGATCGTGCGCCCTCAAACCTCTTGCGCCCCCGCGCCGTGCAGGGGCGCTATGTACGCCACTGTTCTCCAGTCTTTCCTGGGAAATTTAAAACAAACCGCCTTGAAAAATTCCTGTAATTAAGGAAGTTATGAGAGAAATCGTGTCAGCTGATTCATATAATTTACATTAAAAAATAAATTGTAAACCGTTTATCTCGAAATGCGTATTTTTATACTGCGCACATGATATTTCAAGAGCAAAGAAATATTTTTACATGAAATTTTTACTGAACAAACATGTATGATGCCTTGTTTTATGAGGCGAACCCCAATTTGTGTACACTTTTCTTTCATGAAAAATGTAGAGAGGAAAAAAATTAGCAACTTTGGCCATTTTCTGACATTTGATTTTAAATTGGTTTATAAAATAGAAATTACACTTAAATGCTAAAAAAATGTGGTTCAATATCTTAATCTGATTTATTAGATTATTTAGATACCAAAGTATTTGTTGTTGCTGTCTTGTGCCAGCTAGGCTGGCAATTTAGGGTGCGCTGCTTACTTTTTCCAACTCTACCGTAATTAGGTGTGAAGTCCGACTTCCACAGTACAAACATGCCATAAGCACCCGTTTAGAGGGTAGGCAACCATTCACAGCACAACACATTCATACAAAGAAAGGATAGTGACAGGAGAGGGAAAGTACACCCATGCCTGAGCCGGGATTCGCGCCCAGGATCTCCCCATCTGGGTCATACTTCTCTAACCCTAGACAAGGTGACCTGCATTAAAATATTTTGTTTTGACAATTTTGTTTTCTATAATCATACACGCAACTCATTTTTTATGATACATTTATGCTCATATTTATTACTTATTTAAATAAATACTTATCAATATTTTTTTTTAAATAAGTTCTTTGAAAAGAAAATATTTTTCTGGGCGAAAAAAGATGAGTTTCTCGGATAAATTCATGCAGAATTTTAGTGTATCGAATTCGACTGTTTTTCACTAATTTCTGCTAGGTTTAAGTATGTATTTCCTCGTAACAGTTTCCTTGTACCTACTATGTTTTTTGGTTGGTATTTAATAGGGATGCACCGATAACAAAATTGGCCGATTACTGATTACCGATTAATCGGCGAATGAGAATCGGCCGATTAATCGGCAGAGCCGATTAATGTACGGGTTTATTATTTTTAATATTACCAATTTCACCCTCACTGTTTTTATCCTTTCTAATACAATTCTGATTTTTAAAAATGGTTACTTATTTGTTTTTGACAAAAGATTTGTTTTTTCCATTTTTCCATGTTAAATAATTTAAAAATTTTATCAACTTCCTCTGAAAATTTTAAAATATTTTTGTAAATAAAATTACATTAACACACTAGACATTATAGTTATCAAAACAAATTGGGGGGGGGGCTTTGATGAGCACTTTAATTTAGGGGTGTTCTTAATTTAAATTTAATTTTCAACTATAAGTAGCCTTTTAATTCAGAACTTGTTCTTTGAAAATTAGAGGTTATTTAAAAGCAATAAGCTAAAGAGAAAAATTTCGAGACATGAAAAATGTTGCAATGTCTATAAGTGTAGATTTATTCAGAATAGGAATATTAAATCATTAAATCATTTATATCAACTGAGAGGCAATTTATTATTATTATTATTATTTTGTAGTTATTCATTCTTTAAATTATTTGTTTTGTTTTTACTCATTACGCTTTCGTAAAACGTGTAATTCTTGTTTGCAGAAAATTATTCATTTCTTGTTTATAAATTTATCCATCGTAATATTGTGTTCAAAAATCGTTGAATTAATTTTATTTAAAACATCTTTTCCGCCGGTTGATCAGCAAAATTTGACTGAAATGAAATAAAATATTCATGTTTTTGAATTCCAATTTAAAATTTCAGGAATTTGCAGAGGGTTATCTTTTAATATTCCAATCAGTTTTACGTTTTCTATGAACTATTTGTTTTGTTTTTACTCTGTACACACTTTCATACTGTATGTTATAGTAAGGATTTAAGAAAATTACATTTATTTATTGTCAATAAAACAATTTATCATAGTTTCTTGGTGAAGGTATACTTTGAAAGATAATATCAAAATTTAAAAAATTCGCCGATTAATCGGCAAAGTGGCCGATTATGGCCGATTAATCGGTACTGCCGATTATTCGGTGCATTCCTAGTATTTAATTTAATCTAAATTAGTACTGTCGAAACTTGTAAGCTTGTTTCTAGTGGGTTTCAACTTAAAAGTAAAGAAATATCATCATGTCCGATTTGATCGAAGTATAACTTTAATTTTTTGGGGAGAAGGGGCGTGGAAAACTGCTTTTTTTTCAGTTTCATTTGTGTTTCTTCAAATCGTAATACAATTAATATTTCGTTCAAAGAAAAAAATATGAAAAATTTGTTGATGCACGTGACTTAATTGTGTATATCTGGACATGATCTTGTTTTTCCTTAAGTAGTATGCAATCGCAATGCGTAAGAAGCAATCTAATTTTGTATGCATTTGATTTAATAAAGTGAAGTTGAATAATATTGCAAACCACACTGTTTATCTTCAAATAATGGGGCTCTTTGAAAGCACTCTGGCAGTGCAGACGACAGGGTGTCCGAAATAGCTTACCTAATTGATGGAAGGGGTGCAGCTTATCAGACATTTCCTGCAGTGCTGAGTCAGAGTTATCGATCCGACACTATTAGTTAGAACAGAGTATTCCAACCCCTTTCTTTTTCCAATAAATCCATTTAAATTGCTCCCCGCGCATGAAAATAACAATGAAGTCTGAGGGGAAGCCTATTTCAAAGTTTCGCCTTTGTTGGTTCCGAAAACCAAATCCATTCACGTACACCTGACGTAATTGGAAAATCTTTCCGAGAATTCCGTGTTCTTTCTTGAAAAAGATTTTAATTTGTGCATTGAAGAATGCATTGTTATTGTGTGGTGCTATTTTTAGGAATAAGAAATAAATAAAAGAATAGGATAATTATTTACTTTTTCTTATTTAGTAAATTGCACTATTTCCTCAATGATTTTCAATTGATAAACAGTCACTTTTTTGGTGCAATTGATTGAACTGCTCCAAATTCCCCTTATTGGTTATAGTAATTGGTTATGTATATGTGTAACATGTGCCTGTGTTTTTCTTCAATTCAATTATTATGGGTGAGTGTCTGCAAAATGTATTTTATTTCGCGGGCTAGTGTTTAATAAACTTTATAAGTGAATATTTATTATATCACAATACAATAGTGTATCATTCTCCTAGCTCTCATTATAAGCTTTGATGTTTTTTAAAACCAAGAAAATCATATTGATACATTGCTTTGCAATTTTAGAAATGAAAAGAGGGCGAGAGAGAAAAAAGAATCCTATGTTTTAGTGTTGTCGTTATTTTACCATTACTTATAAGTGCAGTTAACTCCCGACTATCTGCGGATTAGGTCGGCACGGTAACAGCGGCTAAGCGAATACTGCGGATAACACTGTTCGACAAAAAAAAACCTTGAAAATGCTTCTGGTATTTTGAAGGCTGATTCTTATGTAAAATGACCCCCTGAATCCGAATATGACCCCCGTTTTCCCCCATCACGTCCCAATTTTTTTTAAAATGCCCCCCCTTTTTTTTTCCTTTTTCCTTAGTTTCAGGGTTATAATATTTTTTTTTGGAGGGGAAAGGAGCCTTATATTCACCAATAAATTTTTTTGGATGTCAAGAGAGACTCAAAGTTTAAAATCATGAGCACCGAGAAAAAATCGGGGAACTTGGGGGGGCGTGGCCTCCCAAAATATTTGAAAAATCACCAAAAACGATCTTTTTATTCTAGTTTCTTTAAAAAGACCTTTAAAACATGTTTTTCGGTGCAGAACCAGAGTATAAGATCCGCTCCTATGGCTCCTGGGTCAGAAAAAATTTTCACGCTGTAAAATTTTTTAAAAAAAATAAAATAATGCTTTAAAAATCGTACTTTGCACTCGAGTTTTAAAGCAGGTCTTCAGCCAAAAAAAAAAAACAAAATTGTGGCTGATTCTTATGTCAAATGACCCCCTATTTCCAAATATGACCTCAGTTTCCCTCCTCCACCCCCTCTTTCCAGAGAGTCCCCCCCCCCAATTCAGAGTCATTTTACTAATTCGGAGGGGAAAAGTACATTACGTAACCCGTTAACATAATTCTAAAAGGCAAGAGGTTCAAAGTTCAAAATCATGTACATGTGTACCAAAAATATAAACTAGGGCGGTATACCTCCCCCCTCCCCCCCCCCAAAAAAAAAGAAAAGAAAATTCTATACTCTGATTTTTCACAAAAAAAAAAAAAAAAGTTTAAAACGTCTTTTAGAAAAACAAGAAAAGAAGATTTTTTTTTTTGGGGGGGGGGGGTGGGGTACACCGCCACAGTTTATATTTTTGGTACACATGTACATGATTTTGAACTTTGAACCTCTGTTGCCTTTTAGAATTATGTTAACGGGTTACGTAATGTACTTTTCCCCTCCGAATTAGTAAAATGACTCTGAATTGGAGGGGGGGGGACTCTCTGGAAAGAGGGGGTGGAGGGGGGAAACTGAGGTCATATTTGGAAATAGGGAGTCCTTTGACATAAGAATCAGCCACAATTTTGTTTTTTTTTTTTTTGGCTGAAGACCTGCTTTAAAACTCGAGTGCAAAGTGCGATTTTTAAAGCATTATTTTATTTTTTTTTTTAAATTTTACAGCGTGAAAATTTTTTCTGACCCAGGAGCCATAGGAGCGGATACTATACTCTGGTTCTGCACCGAAAAAAATGTTTTAAAGGTCTTTTTAAAGAAACTAGAATAAAAAGATCGTTTTTGGTGATTTTTCAAATATTTTGGGGGGCCACGCCCCCCCAAGTTCCCCGATTTTTTCTCGGTGCTCATGATTTTAAACTTTGAGTCTCTCTTGACCTTCAAAAAAATTTATTGGTGACTATAAGGCTCCTTTCCCCTCCAAAAAAAATATTATAGCCCTTAAACTAAGGAAAAAGGAAAAAAAAAGGGGGCGTTTTAAAAAAAAATTGGGACGTGATGGGGGAAAACGGGGGTCATATTCGGATTCAGGGGGTCATTTTACATAAGAATCAGCCTTCAAAATACCAGAAGCATTTTCAAGGTTTTTTTTGTCGAACAGTGTAATCGAATAGTTGAAAAAAAACGATATTTTCTATGCTCTAGTAAAAAAAGGTCAATAACACAACATGTATATTTAAATTATAGCTACAAATGACAACATTGAATGTAAAAAAATATCTTGAAAAGCTTAAAACGACCAACAACGCACGTTCATTTTTTTGCATTCAGTAAACCATCGCTGTAAAAGAAAAAAAAAAGAAAGAAAAGAAAAAAATGTGAAAGACGATAATCCGACCGCCGAAATCGGGAGTTAACTGCACTGTGTTTGTTTACTGGTTTATGGTTTTAGGAAGTTTTTACACTTCGATCTGAGTGAAGATTTTAAGATTTTCGGAATGAAAACTGATAATATCGTTTCTCTTTTAATATCTAGTAGTCCGTGGAGTTAGTGCAAACATATTTCACTTCCGGATACCAGTCTGAAATTTTATGTGGGGCTTAAATTCACATAGGAGGACAAAAAAACGCCGGGAGACACTTGATCGGAGGTCAAGGTCATTCCGTGATGACGTCATCAAAATGGCCGCTTTTACAGGTAAATACGTTCGTTTAACTGCTTAAAACTCCATCATAGATTGAAATATTGCAAAACTCAAATATATCATCTGAAAGCTCTTTAAAAGAGCTATTTAGAAAGATTTAATTTTTCTTTCTGAGGTCAAGTTCTCACCTGTAATGACGTCATCAAAATGGCCGCTTTTACAGGTAAATACGTTTGTTTAACTCCCCCTAAAACTCCATCATAGATTCAAATATTGCAAAACTCAAATATATCATCTGAAAGCTCTTTAAAAGAGCTATTTAAAAAGATTTAATTTTTCTTTCTAAGGTCAAGGGCCCACCTGTGATGACGTCATCAAAATGGCCGCTTTTACAGGTAACTACGTTTGTTTAACTCCCCCTAAAACTCCATCATAGATTCAAATATTGCAAAACTCAAATATATCATCTGAAAGCTCTTTAAAAGAGCTATTTAGAAAAAATTAATTTTTCTTTCTGAGGTCAAGGGCCCACCTGTAATGACGTCATCAAAATGGCCAATTTTACAGGTAAATACGTTTGTTTAACTCCCCCTAAAATTCCATCATATATTTAAATATTTCAAAACTCAACTATATCATCTGAAAGCGCTTTAAAAGATCTATTTATAAAGATATAATTTTTCTTTCTGAGGTCAAGGGTTCACCTGTGATGACGTCATCAAAATGGCCGCTTTTGCAGGTAAATACGTTCGTTTAATTGCTTAAACTCCATCATAGATTAAAATATTGCAAAACTCAAAGGTATCATCTGAAAGCTCTTTAAAATAGCTATTTAGAAATATTTAATTTTTCTTTCTGAGGTCAAGGGCCCACCTGTAATGACGTCATCAAAATGGCCGCTTTTAAAGGTAAATACGTTTGTTTAACTCCCCCTAAAATTCCATCATATATTTAAATATTTCAAAACTCAACTATATCATCTGAAAGCGCTTTAAAAGATCTATTTATAAAGATATAATTTTTCTTTCTGAGGTCAAGGGTTCACCTGTGATGACGTCATCAAAATGGCCGCTTTTGCAGGTAAATACGTTCGTTTAACTGCTTAAAACTCCATCATAGATTCAAATATTGCAAAACTCAAATACATCATCTGAAAGCTCTTTAAAAGAGCTATTTAGAAAGACTTATTTTTTCTTTCTAAGGTCAAGGGCCCACCTGTGATGACGTCATCAAAATGGCCGCTTTTACAGGTAAATACGTTTGTTTGACTCCCCCTAAAACTCCATCATAGATTCAAATATTGCAAAACTCAAATATATCATCTGAAAGCTCTTTAAAAGAGCTATCTGGAAAAATTTAATTTTTCTTTCTAAGGTCAAGGGCCCACCTGTGATGACGTCATCAAAATGGCCGCTTTTACAGGTAAATACGTTTGTTTAACTCCCCCTAAAACTCCATCATAGATTCAACTATTACAAAGCTCAAATATATCATCTGAAAGCTCTTTAAAAGAGCTATTTAGAAAGATTTAATTTTTCTTTCTAAGGTCAAGGGCCCACCTGTGATGACGTCATCAAAATGGCCGCTTTTACAGGTAAATACGTTTGTTTAACTCCCCCTAAAACTCCATCATAGATTCAACTATTGCAAAACTCAACTATATCATCTAAAAGCTCTTTAAAAGAGCTATCTAGAAAGATTTAATTTTTCTTTCTAAGATCAAGGGCCCACCTGTAATGACGTCATCAAAATGGCCGCTTTTACAGGTAAATACGTTTGTTTAACTCCCCCTAAAACTCCATCATAGATTCAAATGTTGCAAAACTCAAATATATCATCTGAAAGCTCTTTAAAAGAGCTATTTAGAAAAATTTAATTTTTCTTTCTGAGGTCAAGGTCCCACCTGTAATGACGTCATCAAAATGGCCTCAAATGACGTCATCACAGGTGGGCCCTTGACCTTAGAAATAAAAATTAAATCTTTCTAGATAGCTCTTTTAAAGAGCTTTTAGATGATATATTTGAGTTTTGCAATATTTGAATCTATGATGGAGTTTTAGGGGGAGTTAAACAAACGTATTTACCTGTAAAAGCGGCCATTTTGATGACGTCAGTACAGGTGGGACCTTGACCTCAGAAAGAAAAATTAAATCTTTCTAAATAGCTCTTTTAAAGAGCTTTCAGATGATATATTTGAGTTTTGCAATATTTGAATCTATGATGGAGTTTTAAGCAGTTAAACGAACGTATTTACTTGTAAAAGCGGCCATTTTGATGACGTCATCACAGGTGAGCCCTTGACCTCAGAAAGAAAAATTAAATCTTTCTAAATAGATCTTTTAAAGCGCTTTCAGATGATATAGTTGAGTTTTGAAATATTTAAATCTATGATGGAGTTTTAGGGGGAGTTAAACAAACGTATTTACCTTTAAAAGCGGCCATTTTGATGACGTCATTACAGGTGGGCCCTTGACCTCAGAAAGAAAAATTAAATATTTCTAAATAGCTATTTTAAAGAGCTTTCAGATGATACCTTTGAGTTTTGCAATATTTTAATCTATGATGGAGTTTAAGCAATTAAACGAACGTATTTACCTGTAAAAGCGGCCATCTTGATGACGTCATCACGGGAGTTCATGACCCCTGATCAAGTGTCTCCCGGCGGTTTTTTGTTCTTATATATGTACCTAAGCTCTGTACCAAATTTCACACTGGTATCCGGAAGTGAAATATTTAGGCTGTTTTTGTCGCTAACTCCACAGACTATAGTGATAATTGGTGCGCGGAGGGAGTACTTCAAGTAATATATTGATAAAGGAATTATTATTCATTTTTCTCGTGTTATCATTACAGGAAAAGTTATTATTAGCTCTGTTTTCAAGTCGTTATCGAAGGAGTTTTTTTTAAATTGTTTTATTTTTAATTAATTAATTTTTTTTCGAAAAGATACGTGCTGTTTTTAAACTAAATTTAGCTTGCTCATCAATATTTTGTTTCTCCTAGGAGTAAGAATTGCTTACCATTTGTTCTTTGATATTTGAAACATGTTGTTTTCAGAATCGTGTGAGAAATGTGTACTAAGAACCATAGTCAGCTAACAGATCAATGTGCAGTATCTTCATTTTTCGGAAAGCATTATTGAAAATCAATTTAAACAAAACACACACACACATTTCGGTCTTTTATGTCTGTGACCTCTGAGCACTAGAGACTAGAGACGTGTTAGTAAGGTCGCATGGAGTGGAAAAATGACATGACTCCGTCTCCCCCAAAATTTTGAGGACGCTCCGAATCCTTTAACCCCAAAAATCATGGTCGAATCCGACTACGTAGCCCTGGTAGAGCAGCGGACTTCGGTAGGGAAAGGACTGACTCCCTGTGGAATTTGTAAAGCCTCAACTGCTTAACTTCAAAAATCAACCAACTCCGCACGCCCTAGTATTATCGCTTCCCTTCCTTCCCGCGTTTAATAAATCCTAATCTAACACGTGTGAAATAACATTTTAAAAAGAGGGGTGAAACAACAATAAACACTGATTATTTAGATATCGTGCATTTAATATTTTAATATATAAACGCCAACCGGCATCTTTTCAAAGACTTTTTCTCGTGCACCAGTTTTAGTTTCTCTTTCAAAATTTTTGCTTTGTCGCCAAGCGACAAAGCATTTCCTCAACTTTTCATCTCAAACATGGTAATTTTGGAAATACCATCGAAAGTCAATTTCAAACGTTAATTAAACCTATGCCAACTATTTGTTCTTTTTTTGAGCCAAATTCATGCTTTACGTTCCCGAGCACGTGAAAAGCGGGTTGAAGACGGCCTGCCTCATTGTTGCATAGATCTCGCCCGCTTCCATCCTATTACGTTCAACTGCTATTTTTTCCACATGTGTGGTCTTGAGTTATTGTTTTCCTCAGCAATTTTTTGGCTTTTCTTTTCCCTTTGGCGGTTCCCTATCATTGCAAGTGGATTATTGCCGGTCACTTGAAGCAGAGCGTGAAATTGATTCTCCCGGTGTGGACCGGGAGAATCAGACCCTTTTCCTTCGCTCGGAAGTCATTTTACTTTTCATCACACAAAAGCCACGGAAATAATCGCTTGAGTAATATCTGTCCTTCAGGAATGTCACTGAATCGGGGCCCCACTTATTGAGAATACGAAACAAATACAGAGGAGCGTGTCAGTGGCAAAATTTTGTTTGTCGCCCCTTCACACGGGGGGGGAGGATTTTTTTGACACTAATTATTTATTTAAATTAGTTTTTTAATTTTTTTTATTAAAATTATTTCCTTTATTATTATTATTATTATTATTATTTTGTGTGTGTGTGCTGGGAATGTCTGGAAGGGAAAAAAAGCACTTCTATTGGGCGCATAATTCGATCTTAAAAAAAAAAATTAATAATACATAAAAAATAATTAGCTATAATGAAAAAAAAAACCTAAATAATATCAAAAAAAATAATTATATTTAAAAAATAAAATTAAAAAAGATGGTTCAAAAATAAAA